>CATIWK010119802.1:0-11194 GCA_949634005.1 Mallotus japonicus
CATACTTGATAACCTTAGTAAGAATTAACCATTCATTTAATTATCATAAAAGAAATGATAATGAAATATCTCATATATATTAAATAAATAATAAAGTCAATACATAATTATAAATGATTGACCTAGTGCATATCACTATCAAAAGGCTGGATGCTTAGGTGTTGGAAATGTTGTATTTTCTGTACTTCTAAGCACGACAACAACACTAGACATGGTAGGACGATTAGCTGGATGTTCTTGTATGCATACGAATGCAATGCGCGAGCACTTCAAAAATTCATTTTTTTACAACTTCCACTGAGTGTCTCGTCTATGAAATCCAGTGCCTTGTCATCTCTCCATAATATCCATGCCTGAGTGTTTCAAATTTATATCAGTTGTAAGTTGTGAGCAAACTAAGAAGAATTATGGACTAAACAATTAGCACAACATACATAGCCTAAAAGGTTCAAGGTTCTAATCTTAAAAATTCTTGTATTTCTTCTTCCATTGAAAATCTCGAGTATAACAACACCAAAGCTAAAAACGTCTAATTTAATTGAGAATACGCCATCTAGAGCATACTCTAGGGACATATAATATATATCATGACAGTTAGAAGGCAAATGTGTATCTTTTCTTCAAAAAGAAAAAAAAATCAATTGGGGCGATATGAAATTCTGTAAATATAACTAAATAATTAATACTTGATAATTTTGTGAGGTGGATCATCATCCAGGTCTAGTGGTAATAAGTATCCAAATGATGTGAACTAGGTTTATCTAACAAATAAAATTCACAATAATCTATTGATACCCATACCTTATCGTCCAAAAAACAAGTCGAGTGGAAACTAGAACCCTTAATTATCTAACAACAAAGAACTTTAACTATCAGGAAGTTGCCATAATTAGATATGGAAGGTCTAATTGATAAGACATGTGAACATTCAAACAACATATATTGTTTAGATAGTTCAAAGATTAAAACTCCAAGAAATTTAAAGTAAATTCGTCACTATATTTTGATGAATGAAAAAGATTGCCAAAATAGGCTACAAAATAAACTATTTATAAGAATTCTTAACCCTAAACGTAATATAAAACAAACTCTTAAAAGATAAGGATAACAAAGTCCTTAAAGATGAGGAATTATTTTGCTTGCCAACTAAGTTAAAGAAAAGTAATTTTAACTAAAAACAAACACTTCTTAAATGTTTTGGATAAGGAATACATCCAAATTCATTTTTAGTATTACTTGGACTAAATAAAACATAGTTGGGCTTCAACTTGGGCCTTGCAACATGAATAATTACTCCTTTGGGCATGATGCACTCAAATTGGACTTAATAATATTACTTCGGCCTAAATCTTAAATATGCACCAAATGAATAAAATTTGGACCAAAATTAACTCCATGTGCTTTAAATCGATCAGATTAACTCAACTTGCCCAAATTGCTTGAATTAGCATTTGTAATGCTTCCTTCATCTTCTTAGCACATGCCCATGTGATTGGACCTACATCATAAGTCAAAGGGTCTTCAATCCTTATTGGATTAGGATTCCTTGTTGGACTAGGATTGTCATAATTATTTTAAATCCTTATTGGATTAGGATTTCTTATCGTATTAGGATTCTCATCATTAAATACTAAACAGCCCAAGTGAAACTTACTGTGATCCTTGCCAAGCCGAAGTCAGAAATCTTGGGATTCATTTCTGAGTCCAGTAAAATGTTGCTCGTTTTCAAATCTCTATAAATAATCCTCAACCTAGAATCTTGATGCAAATAAACAAGCCCTCGAGTAACTCCTAAAATGATGTCAAAGCGTATTTCCCAATTCAAAAGAATGCTCAATTTTTGATCTTGAAGGTGATAAAGATCATGAATTAGTGATTCAAAGATTCAAACAAATCTTCTTTTATGTAAAAATTAAACATATATTGATTTTATCATGGAAGACTTACTAAATATGAACAAATATAAGCTTTTGTTAGGCATATATTCATAAAGCAAAATCTTCTTGCTTCCTTTAATGTAGTAGCCCAAAAGTTATACAAGATTTCTGTGTTGAAGCCTAGCAATCAAGACAACTGTATTTTAAAATTCTTCCAGTCCCTATTGTATAACAATTGAGAGCCTTTTTTATAGCTATTTCTTGACCTTCTAGAAGTACACCCTGTAACCAATTCAGGTTGTTCAACTATTATGCAGTAAAAAACTTCAATAGAAAATGCAAATTCTTTTTTACTTTATACGCGGGTCCAAAACCCTCTCGTCCAAGTTTTGTTTTGACTCTGAGAAGTTATCTAGAGCATCTATTATAGAGTCTAAATCAAAGAAAGGTACATTTATGCCCTTCTTGTCTGCTTCCTTAAAATCTTCCAATTCTATAAAGTCTTTGACACGTTTCTTGGTGCCATATAAAATAACTACAATTCTATCAGCGTTTTCCCTTTTTTCTGAATTCAAATTAAGAACGTAAGCTCGTTGCTTTTTTATTTCCCTATAATTGGAACCATAGGACTCTATCCATTTATTCACTCAACCTAACCCTGAATTCATTTATTATGTTCCGCACCAATAATTCAAATAATTCTAATAACATAAACATAAGCTCTTAAAAACTAATGTTTTGACACAAACATTTAAACTTCTCTAATTACCTCATCTTTTGGTCAACTTTCTCTTGCATATATATATATATAAGCAATGACACGTAAAAAGATTATGACACTTACAATTGTTACTCAGACAATCAAAACTAATAGTGTCTTTCCAATTGAATGTTCTTCAAATTAATAATGTTAATTTCTTTCTACAAGGAAGAATAAGGAGTAAACTTAACTGTGTCAAATTTGAAGACAATAGTTATATCCCCAAGAAGTCAATTATATTAGAGTCTTGAATCAATATGTGATTTTCATTTTATGTTTGTAGTTTATTTATTTATGACACATAGTTTGTTAATGTAGCCCTTTAACTACCAAGGTAGAGACACTGATCAAATATTCCCTTTTATAAGAGCGGAAACCTAAAAAAAAATTGAAGTAAAAATGCATTACTAGAGTTTCCAACCATATGGTTAGATCTTCACCAGAAGTATAATTCAGCGCTCAGTCATCCTATATGAAATTTGCGTTGCAAAGGTAACTTCCCATACTATCTGATGCATTGCATGTTAAAAAGGGCCAATCCTTACAGTTTCTAAAACTGCAACTTGGTTCTCTAGGTGTTGCCACACTATCTCTATTTCCATTATATCTTCTGATAAAATATGAGAATTATATTATGTCTCAGCATCACAAAGGAGGTTCACTTTATTGAGTTTAAATGGTAACAAGCCCAATGATTAGTTGAGCTGCGGAACTGTACCATTTCTGGCATTGTAACTATATGGTTTTTTTGCTTAGAGTTGGATGACAAATGTTCTTGTAGTTGGATTGATCTTAGTGACACTATATTATCGAGTTGGAACATATAAAATTAATAATAAAATAATTATAAGAACATGAAAATGGGACAATAAAATAGTAAACCAATAAATATTTTTCACTAAAATAAAGTCACAATTATAAGAAAATTTTATACAACACAAGCCCAAAAATTATTTTCACTCTTGGACATTTGCTGCAACATTCACACACTAGTACCACACACTCACTCTTACGTTGTATGAACTACAATGAACACACAACACACAACTCACTTTTTTTACTTTAAAAAATACACACAGCACCCACTTATGATTTTCTCTCACTTGATGCACAAACTCACAGCTCACTTGTTTTGCTCACTCACTCTTGCTTGTTGTGTGTGTTTGCCATCCATGCAATGTCCTCTATATATAGTGAAAGGTTGTTTCGTCCAAAAGCATTGTACCAAACAAGTTGGCCACTTGCTTCTGACATTTGCAGAGCAAATTTGCTTACTTCTTAAGTACAAGATCTTCTCAATATTTGATAAAATCTTCTAGAGGATTTAAGTGGTCTTTAGATAATTATTTAAAGTACAAAATGTTAAGTTTTTTGGTAATGGGCTTTATTAGTAATGACTTAACACTCCCCCTCATTATTAATATCTTTAATCCCTTTCCTTAGAGCCATGCCAAGTTCTTCTTGAAATTCTTCTAATTTTTCACTATTAAGACCTTTAGTGAAAATATCTGCCAGTTGGTCTTTTATCTTCACTTGAATCACCTTGATTTCCCTTGTTATGACTTTTTCGTGAATAAAATGATATTGCACCCCCACATGCTTTGTTCTTGCTTACATGAAACACTGGGTTCTCCACTAAATAAATAGTTGACTGATTATCACAATATAGTGGTACTAGATAATCAATTGGTTGGTGTAAATTCTTCAACAACTGTACTAACCAGGTACTTTCCTCAGCTGCCATCATTACTGCACGATATTCAGCCTTTGTTGTTGAGAGTGACACTATTGGTTATCTTTTGCTGCATGAAGTAACAACTCTAGAACCCAAACTAAATGCATAACCAGTGGTTGATTAGCATTTATCATAATCATCATCGCAATATCCTTCCAACTTACAAGTTGTTTTACTTTTATAAAATAACCCAAGATTAAGTGTTCCTTTGATGCACCTCAAAATTCTCTGCATTTGCTTCTAAGTGATTCTTTTTTAGAGTTTGCATGAACCGGCTGACTATAACTGCAAATGCAGGTGAGTTTGCATGCATTCTCACTCTCATAGGTGAGTGCATGTGTCAAAACAAAATCGAATTTTACATAATTTTCAATGCAATTTTTATGCATGAGAGTGCATTTTACACGTTCTTGGGCGCATGTGCCATGCACTCACGCGTGTTACGTGCACTCTTTTGTGCATTTTTAAGCTTTTCACTATTCATTTTTTATTCGGGTGAGGTTTTTGGGGTTTTTAAGGTTCGAAAAGGTGTTTTAGACTTTCAATTTCATGAATTAATCATCATTTTTATTAAACTTCAGTTCGATATTTTAAAATGAGTCTTAATTTATCGAGTTACGTGTTCGAACAGTCATGCTTTCATAACGATCACTTTGAGCATACAACTTGCTATTCCAAGGTTTCGGTTTACTAGATTAGATTTTGATTGATTAAGTCAATAATAAACTCATCGCCTCAAGAGTCCAGTTTAGGTTCGGATGGTTTGACTCCTCTAGTTAGTTGTTACACGCTTTTAAGCAATAATGACTCATGTTATCACACTAATTTCACAAATTGTTATCATCATCAGAATGTTTTTAATGATAGTCAAATTAAAGGTATGACAACCACTTTTACACACTTATATTTATCTCTCTTTCCTTTAGGGTTTTTAAGTTGTCTATTAGATTTTTACATCTCTTTTCTTCCAATTAAACTTCTAAATCACTCTTTCTTTTCAATTTTAATTAATCTTCACTTATCCTTTATAATTGGAAGTTGTGGTTTCTTCTTGATCAAATCAAATTCGACTCAACTATCAATCTTTATTCTTCAAATTCCACATTCATTTAAAGATGTTGAGAACTATGTCTATGATGGGGAAGAAGGCGGGTCCTCCTTCCAAAAGACCTCGAGTGGGTGGAAATTCCAATAACCTAAATGAGAATAGAGACATAAGAAACTTTCCTAAATTGATTCAATTTGTTGATGAGAGACAAAGGAAAAATTTTGAGGAAGTAATGGATAGGAAATTTAGCCCCAATAGGTACTAAGCCCTTTGGCTTTACAAGAAGTAGGGTTATGGGATGAGGTTATGAATTTAGTTAAGAATGGGAGGAGTTTGTAGCAATGTAAAACTCTACCTATGATAGATCCACTTATGAAATTCTCTCTACACACTATTTTGATGAATAACTAGTAAAAATTTCATTCCATTAGGGAATGAACATTTTTGAATTAGACTTTTTAAGTTGAATGATGTTTTTCACTTTTCTAAAGGAGAGAATGCTCAAATAGAGTATGATAGGGATATATTTTGGAGAGAGATTACAGGTGAGAGAAATGTGTTTTATAAGGCTAGAGTGGAAAAAAAATCATGAATTCAATCATCGATATTTTTTAATTTTCATAGGTTGGTGTTCCATTCCTTATTTAAGAGAAAATAGGGGATTCATTGATTACCACTATAGAGCTTGCAATTTTGTATTGTATGGTTAATGATAAGAAAATTGATATTTGTCATGTCGTTGTAATAAAACCGAGAGAAGTTGCTTTTAAAATTGCGGGTGCTATCAAGATTAGAGGGTTAGTTATGGCCATAAAAAATTATGTGGGATTTAATATAGACAACATGCCATTTGATAGAGTGAACAAAAACTCTCTTCTTGACCTTAACATGATAGATGCTATTGGCTTTATTAGATGAGGTCCAGGGGGAGCTAGAGTGCTTCATCAAGGAGAACCTTCGGTTGCACAAGAGCATATAAAAGCGGAAGTGGAAGAAAGTGATCAAGAAGGTGAGGCTAACATAGTTGATGTAATGCAAATGTTAGATGATTTAGAATTGCAAGTGGTAGTGATAAATTCTAATGTTGGGAACTTAACTTTAGAAGTCCAAATGATGAACTATTCATTATAAGATTTGAATTATAACATGCAAATATTGAATCGTGATCAATCATGATCTTACGGCTTATTTTACTTCCTAAAATTTTATGATTCCACCATTCCCACCATCTTCGAATGAGCCTATAAAAAAAGAAGAATCATCATTTGCAAAAGAGTGATTTAGATTTTAGATTTAGATAATTTGCTTTTGATGTATCTTTTTGGCTACTTTTTAGTTGTAAAAATTATAATATTTGGATTATTTTTAGTTTAACTTTCAATATGTTATGCAAATTATGTTTTTAATGCTTAATTAGTTGGGTTGATTTTGTATGTGAATGATTTTATGGTGTTTCTTAGTGTAGTGAATGAAGTATTGCATGAAAGAATAAGCTTAGACATGGCCATGCATGTTTTAGGCATGGTTGTGTGCTTAATACTTAATTGAATTAGCATTAAGGCATGACCATGCGTATCTTTGGCACGGTCATGGGCCATGCTCTTTATATAATGCAGTAGTTAGGCACAACCATGCATGTTCTATATATGGTTGTGTAGCATGGAGTAATTTTTTAGTCCGAATTTTCAAATTTAAATTTTATTTTTTTAATCCGTTTTAAATTTAAATTTCACAACATTGAGGACACTATTCATTTCAAGTGTGAGGGGAATGGATTTGGTTGACTTTGGATTTTATTTTTAATTTATTTTCTTATCAATATCTGTTGATACCCTAAAGCAGTCCTCCAAAATTTCGATGATGAAGGTTCCTGTCAATGAGATAGGGGAAACTTCTTCGTAAGTCATCCCGAGAGTGCTCATATAGGGTGAAAAACCTAGAAACACACCCAAAAATACCCAAAATTTGAAAATACCTTAAATGGATCGAAATAGCCAAAACGGATGAAAAACAGGGTTGGAAGTCCATGGGTTGACCCGATCCATGCATGTGGGTCCGACCCACGAGTATGGGTCAGGAAACCTATGAGTGTGGGTTAATTGCACACAGCTCTGGGTCGTTTAACCCACACCTGTGGGTCATGGGCCTGACCCACGAGCTTGGATCATCCGACCTACAAGTGTGGGTCATAACCCATACTCGTGGGTCAGACCCTAGGGCTATAAAAATGTAGTTTTTTTGCCCATTTGGAATGACTTTTAACACATTTTTCAACACAACTCTAGAGAGAGAAAATACGACTATTTTAGGATGAATTTAAGACATTCTCTCTCTTCCTAAACCTCTATTTTGCAACTGGAGACACATTTCCTAACAATTTTTAGCCTATCTCTTTTTTCAATTTTAGGATTATTTAGCACCTCTTTTACCAAACCAAACATCATCTTTGTCAAAGCGCACATCTAGAGTAATCAACCGATCCTTCAGAGGATCTCCAATCTATTTTAGTTAAAATTTTGCATTTTATATCATTCTCTCCTTCTCCTACTCCCCTCCTTCATTTTTTTTTATCGTTTTTGCGTTTTATTTCATCTTTTATTTTTATAATTTATTATCTTATGGTTGAGTTGTGAATTTTGTGGTATTTTTTTTTAAGTTTGGAATAGGATATGTTGAAGGAATGGGTAGTTCGGGTGAATCCCAGAGTGTTTGCATCATTTTTGCATTAGTTGTTAATTTTTTATCATTTTTGCATCATCTTCCTCTTTTTATATATAAAATGGGTATCTAGTGCTAAAGTTTGCATTATTATCATTATTATTTGCATTTTTATTTATTCTATTGCTTTTATTTTCTTTTTTGATAAATTTACCATTTTTATTATAAAGTTAACATTTTTATGGTAACAATTGTATTTTTATTATTTTTATTACAGTAATTGCATTTTTATTATTTTTATTGCTTTTATTTTCTTTTTTGGTAAATTTGCCATTTTTATCATAAAGATCATATTTTTATGGTAAAAATTGCATTTTTAAAATTTTATTATGTTTGTTACATATTTATCATTTTTGCCATTTTTATTTTTTTGATAAATTTGCCACTTTTTTCATAAAGTTCACATTTTTATGGTACAAATTGTATTTTTATCATTTTCATTATATTAATTGCATTTTTATTATTTTTGTTGCTTTTATTTTCTTTTTTGATAAATTTACTATTTTTATCATAAAGTTTACATTTTTTATGGTAAACATTGCATTTTTATCATTGTTATTATGTTAATTGATTTTTTTTCTCTTTTTTTTTTGTTCTTTGATAAATTTGCTATTTTTATCATGAAGTTCATATTTTTGTGGTAAGAATTGTGTTTTTATCATTTTTATTATTTTCATTGCATTTTTATTATTTTTGTTATTTTTGTCATTTTTATTTTCTTTTTTTAATAAATTTGTTATTTTTATCATAAAGATCATATTTTTATAGTAAAAATTGCATGTTTATCATTTTTATTATTTTTGTTATTTTTATTTTCTTTCTTTGATAAATTTGTCATTTTTATCATAAAGTTCACATTTTTATGGTAAAAATTGCATTTTTATCATTGTTATTATGTTTATTGTCTTTTTTTTTCTCTTTTTTTTTTGGTTCTTTGATAAATTTGCTATTTTTATCATGAAGTTCATATTTTTATGGTAAAAATTGCATTCTTATCATTTTCATTATATTGATTGCATTTTTTTTGTTGCTTTTATTTTCCCTTTTTGATAAATTTTACATTTTTATAATAAAATCTTCATTTTTATGGTAAAAGTTGCATTTTTATCATTTTTGTTATTTTATTTGCATCTTCATTATTTATTTTGCATTCATATTATTTTATTTACATTTCCATCATTTTTATCGTTTTATTATTTTTATTTCTTGCTTTCAATTACCTTGCTCTCCCCTTATCATGAAATTCTATTTTTATAATAAAAATGTCAACTTTCACAAAAATGTCTAAATTTTAAATTCTTGCATCATGCACCCTCATTAGCATCTTTATTTTTTTTATTTACTTAATTATTTTTTATTATTTCAATTATGGATGAATGAAATATATAAAATTGCGCTAAATGTGATAGAATTTGGTGAGATCAAGTTCAAAGATTTATTAATAGCACAAGCAAATATAGAAATAATACATAATATTTTATCAACACAACACGTACGTATTATTCCAACAAAAATAAAATAAAACAAGAAAATGATATTCTTGGAAATAAGAATTAAAAATTAATACAAAAAATAGCTATAAAAAGGAATAAAAAATGAAATAAATTGAAATAAATTTTTAAAATGAAAGTATTTACATGGAATAAAAAAAAAGAGAATTTATATTTTACATAAAAAGAATTAAATTAAGAATTTTAAAGAATTTGAAATTGTTACAAAATACTAGCAAAAAAATGAATTCAGAATATTTTATTTTCACAAAATAAAATTAACATAATAAATGAAGAAAACTACAAAATAGAATGAGAAAAAGTAGACATTATCACAAGATTGTTTAAATTCATCAACATGGCTACTTGATCATCAAGATATTATCAAAATATCAAAAAATAAAGAAAAACAATAGTTTAAAAGTAATATTAAGATATTGATAAAAATGAGATAAAATCATTAATTAAGAGGATAATATATATATATATATATATATATATATATATATATATATATATATATCTTGTAATAAAAAGAGTAAAAGTGTTCAATTTATGAGATTACCAAATTACAAAATATAAAGAGTAAAGAGAATAAGATGAGAGTAGAAGTAGTGATAGATTAAGATTTAGATGATAATATATATAATGAACATGAAAAGTAAATGATTAGTGAATAAAGCACAAAATATTAAAAGAATCAGATTTAGAGCTTGATACTTATAATATGCATATATCATAATAACAATATATATAATAGCATATTTAATATAGAGTGTGTGTGAACTTCATAGTCATACGCAATATAAATAATAAATAATAAATAAAAATGCTTGAAAAGTAAATAATATGAAAAATAAATGTTAGATGTTAGTAAGAGTTAGTAATTAGTAGCTTGAGAGATACTCTATTAATAGATTGAGACATTGAGATTGAATTAAAAATAATGATGCTAATGCAAATGCGTGATGTACATAAACAATAATAAATTCAGGGTGCATACAAATGCGTATGATGCATGATGCAATTGGGGCCGGCGTGCATGCAAAATTCGAGGTGCTGAGATTGAGACATTGAGATTGAATTCAATATGAAATGCCAAATGATGATGCTAATGCAAATGCATGATGTACACAAACAATAATAAATTCGGGGTGCATACAAATGCATATGATGCATGATGCAATTGGGAGTGTGTAGACGATGTGGTTTAGCGCGCGTCCAAGTTTATTGCAACCGCGACACTGTTTGAGCTCAGGACTCTAGAGAACACACTAACCATTGTCACAAAGACATGGCGTGGAGATGAGGAGTCACCCTCCAGGGTAATAACTGGGACAAATCGATGAGTGGTGGTAACTCGATTCTCTAAACAAGTTGCACCACAACCAGGAGTTCTAGATACAGAATACCAACTTCTCTAGCCTTGTGTTCATTAGAATTAGTTTATGAATTACTACCTTATTCCCTAATTATATGCAATTTCATATAAACCCTAATTAAACATCCATCAATCCCAAAGGCAACCAATCATGAAAAAGCATATAAGAAATGCATTCATACAAA
>CATIWK010119900.1:0-27351 GCA_949634005.1 Mallotus japonicus
ACTCTCATGATTAAAATTCTAATCCAAACTCATTAAGTTCTTTAGCAATTATTTGTCACCGTATTTCTACAGTCGTGACTCCCCGAAGAGCTCGCCTACTCTCGTGGTCGAGTGGTCTAAGTTCTTAGTGTCATAAGCTAACAATCTCCCCTAACTCTCGTTGGTGAAATTGTCCATCTACATGTAATTCAAATAGGCCTAGAATGAATCACAAGATAATTACTGAAACATAGAGAATTAACTGAAAACCAAACCAATTATAATTAAAAATAAGTATTCAAATCATATTATGGAATAGCTACTCCTAACCAAGACTCTGTAAAGAAAACTAGCCCCTCATGGCTAGGAAAAAATCCATGAATAATAATAATAGAAAACAAGACAAAACAAGCGAACACGGAAGACTTATGGACTAAATCTCCAAGCTTCGTTGAAAATCTCTGCCTCTTGAGTCTGTGTTTCTTTTTGATCTGTCCTTTTTTCTCCCTAACTCTAGATATGTTGTTTTCCTTTTTATAGCACTTAGGGTAGCTGAGGAATCCTTAATTTCTTATAATTCCTTGTAACATGCGGAACCAGGAACAACTCTCAAAGCACGGCTTAGGATCACGACTTTATGTCGTGTGATGTCTTCAATTTTGAGGCTTTCATGGCGGCTTAAACTTGGCTTGGCCATATTTTTCTTGGCAATTTAAGTTTTTTTTGTCCTCTAGCCCACTTGTTCTCAATCATACGGGCCCACTACAAAATAAAAGATATAAAATAAGCTAAAATTCACCAAAAGCACATTAATAAACTAAAAACTCAAATAAATCCCTAAACTATACTAATGACCTAATTATACCTAAAAACATCATTAATTAATTTATTATTTATTTAAAACTTATTAAAATTTAACTCTAAGATACGTAAATAATTTACACATCACCTCACCATTCATCTTCGCCAAGCAGCAGCGCATCTCTTCCCTTTTTTTTTCCTTCATCTGCCCTCCCTCGATTCGATTTTAGCTCATCTCCGCCTCCACACTTATCTCATATGATCTCGCCATTTCAGGTGGTATACCACAGGTTTACTTTGATCTCGCTCGATTTGAAATTCTATGTTGCTTTCTTGAACTGATTTAATCTCCACAAAGCTCATTTGAGATCTGCCATCAGGTCGCTTCGTCCATCAGTTTTCTTGCTCTCTTCATCCATCAGTCTTGTTCGCGAACAAGCTCGAGCTCGAGCTCTAAATCTCCAATTATACCGAGCTCGAGCTCGAACACCCTTTCATTAAGTCGAGCTGAACCCGAGCACTCCAAAACTCAGCTCGACTCGGCCTGGCTCATTTACAGCCCTACTTGAAACCAAGAGGTCAATGTATAGGAATTAGAAGAGAAATCAGCAGCAGTAAAAATCAATATCATAATAGATACGAGGCAAAATATATGTAGTACTATGAGACTTAATATTGTTATTATTAGTCCTTAAACATGGTGAACTTGTTATCGTTGAAAATTATTAAGTTACATATGCATTAATTTACTAGAATTAAGTGAATTCAACTTGATTAGTTACTTACATAACCTGTTTAGAAGAGATGGTAAAACATAATGTCATAAGATTAAAACATTTGATAGAAAGTAAGGTTTGATTCCTCAACCCTTCACTCTCCCATATTAATTATGCCATTAGACTACTGTTAAAAAAATAAAAAATAAAAAAAAAAACCCTCAAATAATTACTTTACGCGATGCAGACAATTATTTCTGAGTCTAATTCAATGGCATCAAAATAGTCTCATCCATTCAAATTATTATCGATAAGTAGATTTATGTTTAAAACTTATATATACACAGATTTTTTTAGTCCAATTCACTAATATCCACTCAAATTATTGCATAATTATACTATGAACTTTAGTCATTTTCGCCAATCTATCCAATTTTTAAAATAATGGCAAATTAGTATATAAACTTTTCAATTTGTGGCAAATCTATCCATGGTCAAAATAGCATATGTCCATACTGACATGGGATATATGTGAAAATTATTTGGATATATTTGCAAAAAATTAAAAGTTAAGGATATGTTTACAAAAAAAAAAAAATTAAAGTTAAAAATAGAAAAATTACTAATTTCTTCTTCTAATTTTCACATCAGCAAATAAATTTACACATGTATATTCATATTAGTATGTCATGTCAGTATGGGCACAAATTATTTTGACCGTGAATAGATTTGCAATAAATTAAAAAGTTCATATACCAATTTACCATAATTTTAAAAACAAGATAGAGCGGCAAAAATGACTAAAATTAATAATAGAGTTATGTAATAACCCCTCAAATTATTATCTACAATAGTGGCCATCGTTGGAAAAAAAAAAAAGAGTCTAAAATAATATATTATTGTAAAAAAATTAATGCATGGACCTATTTAGTTCTTACGTAAGTTAAAATACATTTGACTTATCTAACAAAATTTTAACTAAGGGCCCTTTCTCCGTCCATATATACATTTAATATTCTGCTAAGGATGGGAAGGGATCATTAATTTTTATGTTCACCAACAGTTGAAACAAAAATTTAATTTTCGATGGAACACCTAATTTTGTCCATATGTTATCTTCATGAGGAGAAATGTGGGTTTTAGGGTATCATTTCTACTTGTTGAGATATTATATATTCATGACCTAAGTTTCAGGATTTATTCATTACCAACTATAACTTGTAGAAAGAAAGGGAAAAAAGATCGTGTTATAGAAGGAAATTTCAAGGAACTTAAAAATGACTATATTGGGGGATAGGAAAACGGAAGATTCATCAAAAAAAAAAAAAAAAAAAAATCAGAAAGGTTCATAAAAAAAAGAGCAGAAAATAGATATATCAGAGATTATTAAAGCTTTCCTTGGCAGCTTATTAAAATGGGTGAAGAACGATCAGAAAATGATGGATGAGATAGCAGTGACTGCTAAAACCCTATTAAAGCTCACTTTCTCAACTTATCAAAAGAGAAGCAAGAACGAGCATACAGCCCTTTCAATGAATTCACAGAAAACGGAAATTTTAACTTCCGAAAATTACATGAAAAATGCAAGGGCCTTGAAATGATTTCTTCTAGTGGATTATTCAAGAAAGGGGGACTTTTGAAGAATTTATCACTTTTCACTACTTGTGCGCCAGCGGTAGAGGTCGCACTTGTAAGAAGTGTGAAAAGTTATTAGATGGAGTTTACTTCACCTGTATTGATTGCTTCAATGGTCCTGATAAAACTTATGATCTTTGTTGCTCTTTTTACGGCGCTAAAAAATTCGAGCAGCACCCTCTTAAGGACGTGTTTCTTGATAATTATGCATTGCTTGAAGCCAAGAAAAAGCAGGGTTCAACAAGTCACAAGTCAGGTAAGGAAAATTAATATTGATGATACATAAAAAATCTGCCTCAAATGAGAGCTTGACACATGGAAAGGAGCTATGTCTTATTCACCACATCAGACCACCTTTGACCATTTGACTTTTCAACTTTCAAGAATTAAGTCAAAGTTGAATATCACTAGAGGAAATTTCCTACTAAAGACACCAAGTCCTGATACCCAAATGGAGTATCTCTCTCAGGAAAGTCAAGTCCTACTTGGGAAAATCTCTATCATGAAATGTGTTCTGCCTCCCATCAAATTGGTCAAAGTCCTAAGAGTGAGACCTCTCTCCGGATAAATCCTCTCATCAATATAAAGGCAGTTGTACTTCTCCTAACAAGCCGCCACCCATCAGTCACTGTAGCTGAGAGGTTTTCCTTCCCGATAAATCCACTCATTACCTGCCACTCCCATACCCCAAGGCAAACGATCTTGGCCGTTCGTCTCCTTTGATCTCAGTCGTCCATTCCCATCTTCCAAGCCTATAAAAGGCCCCTTCTAGCTGCTGAATAGAGGTCCTTCCTTCTCTTTCCTTCTTCTTCACTTTTCTCTTTATTTATTATCTCCAAACAAACACTATTCACATCATATACACATGAACACTACTGTTCATTATCTTCTTCACCTTTTTTGTTCGATGTTCAGGCTCTTAAGCCTCATTTATCTTAATCAAAACCCTAACTTGAGCGTCGGAGGAGTTTTGGATTACCAAACCCTACCCAGATTCCTTTCAGGAATTTTTTCCGAAGACTCTTTTTCCTCTCAGGAATTCTGCATTCAACTTACAGAGCTCAAACATGAGGCCCCCAAATCCTTCAACATATGTGCTGGAGCTGTAGCTAAGGAAAAATGATTTTGAACCATTAAAATGGCACCGTCTGTGGGGAAGGATGATCTTTGTTGCTTCAAAGGTTATTCTTTTTCATCGAAATATCTCTCATCATTCGTGTTATTAATTTGCAAGTCAATGCCATGATGCTTGTGTTTTCTATTTCCTTTTCTTTGCATTTTCTCCACTGAAAAGCAAAGAAAATTTCACAAGTTGTGATTTGGTCTTCTTTTTGTTCACCATATTTTCTCCATGAAAATCAAGAACTAGTTGAGGTAACGGTGGGAAAAATATTGAATCCTTGTTTTGTTATGCTACATAGAAAATATTGGGTTGTCATTATTGTTGGTACATCTATTTTGCTCTTAAAAAAGAGCTTGTGATTACTATAATAATGGAACCAAGTAAATTCCCTAGTAGAGGATATGGATTAATAAGGGATAAAGGAGTGGAGAAATCTCCTGAGACGGATTCCGAAAAGCCACAAATTATGAGTGTGTCAATGGAGTTACTAAGAGAGCTGATGAGAAAAGCAAATTACTTGACTGATGTTAAAAAGAGACAGGAAAGAAGGAAAATGCAACTGAGTATAGAGAGGAATACCTCTTTTAGATGATGATGAAACCTATACCGAAAAATTCCTACATGTGTTGCACAAACACCTTGGAGTAAGCAATCTTTAAGTGAACTCTACTAGTGACATAATGCTGGTTGGAGAAGAATTCCTACCAGCGAACATCTATATAGGAATTCTATCTAGTCCTTATATTTCTAAAGCTTCTAAATTTTCCTACCTGGAGAATCCTATATGGAAATCAAAGCAATCACATGATGCTCAAAGCCAATATCCACATCCAGTGCTCTATTTTCAGATATGTTTATGGCATCTTACCAATAAAAGCTACTACATAAGTATCCCCGTAAAAGAAGCCAATCAAACTTCTCACTTAGTAAAGGCCGTCTACTCAGGAAATCCCATATGGGAGAAAAGTCTCCTTAAGAAAATGCCTAACAGAAAAAATTCCTCCATAGGAAACTCTACTTAACAAATTCCCTCAAAGGATTGTCATCTTCTCTCCCTTAGAGGTTGAGACATATTATCAAGGAAAGCTCATAAAGGAATGAATTAATCTCCCTACTACTACGGGATCTATATCTACATCCTACTCAGTTCAAAAACAAGGGAACATAATCATATTTTCTGAGTCTATTTGGATTTATCTATATGGTTCTTGAACAATTACAAGAAGTCTCCAAGGCCAAATACAGCCTACCAGATAAGTTTTTCCTTTTATAATTTCTCTAATTAAGATTCTTTAGTAATTGTGCAATGATAATGCATGATCTTAATATATTTGTATAAAGCATGAATTTTATCTTACATAGTACCCTCTAGTTAGGATTTGTCCTGAGAGTTAAATCCCTATCAGTGATATAACAAATAAGACAGCTAAAGAATGTAAGACTAACCACATATTTTTCTAGGAACATCTGCTTATCTATTATAACCTTAAAGAAAAATCGCTATATGATGAATTCTCAAATCTAAAGATCACTTATGAATTAAAATGCCACCACTAGAAAGTCAAGTGAAGAAGTCAAAAGAAAAAACTCCTCCATGGAAATATCCTCTCAGAGACTTCTACCTCCCCATGGGAGTAAAATTTTCCTCATAGGAAATTCAATGGAAGATTCGAATCTCCCTCAAAGGAAGCAAAATTTACTTCATAAGAACATCTATATGGATATCTCAAGCTCCCTTAAGGAAGAAAAATTTCCTCTAAATGAAATCCTCAGAGCTCGACCTTCCCCGAGGGAGAGAAATTTCCCCCCAAAGGAACATTATACAAATTAATTTCCTTATCTCATGAGGAATACCTCCAAAATTGAGGTGAACCAAAAAGAATCATTCCAAATCTATCAATCACACAAAGTATCCAGAAGGGAGACAAATTCAATTACTCTAATGCGAGCACCTGCGCAGGAATCATCCCACAAGGAAATCAATCAAGATATTCTCCACAAGTGAGAACTGCCTTTCAGGAATTATCCCACAAAGGAATCAATTAAGATATTCTCCATAAGTGAGAACTGCCTTTCAGGAATCATCCCACAAGGGAATCAATCAAGATATTCTTCACAAGTGAGAACTTCCTTTCAGGAATCATCCTACAAGGGAATCAATCAAAACATTCTCCACAAGTGAGAATTTCCATTCAGAAATCCCACTAAGGATGTCAAATCCTACTTCCAAATTAGTTCTTCAAAAGTGAGGTACTCTATATAAGTGAGAATTCATGCCTTGAGGGTTTAAGAAATATAAATCCTCCCAAGGCACCAACCAACCTTCTCAAGAAGGCTCTCCCCAAAGAGAATTAATTAAATTTAAAAGTTAATATCTCTCCATAAGTGAGAGTCACATTTCCCTATGGACTTATGGTACAAAAATCCTCCCACAAGGGAATCAATTAAAATATTCTCCACAAGTGAGAACTTCCGCTCAGGAATCCTCCCACAAGGGAATCGATCAGGATATTCTCTACAAGTGAGAACTTCCATCAAGAAATCCCATAAGGAACTCAATCAAAATCTCTCTATAAGTGAGAGTCTCATGTCCCCATGGACTTATGGTACAAAAATCCTCCCCGAAGAGAATCAATCAAATAAAAAAAATATTATGTGCCTAAAGACTTCATATGCAGATATCCTGCTCAAATACAAATTTTTCTCTCAAGGAAACTTTCAACACTCAAATATTAGGAACACTCCTAGATCTTGAAAGCATGACTGTGAGGAAATCTCTCCAAGGAAAGTCACAAAAATTAGATCCTAAGATCTTACACAAGAAAAGAATTCCCTAATTAGGAGATTCAAAGAAGAATCACCCAACTATACTCTTTCACCTAGAACATCTGTTCTAGACTCAGAGTGGGGGACATCTGATGATACACAAAAAATTTTCCTCTAATGAGAGCTTGACACGTGGAAAGGAGCTATGTCTTATTTGCCACATCAAGCCACCTTTGACCATTTGATGTTTCAACATTCAAGAATCAAGTCAAAGTTGAATATCACTAGAGGAAATTTCCTACTAAAGACAATAAGTCCTCATACCCAAATGGAGTATCTCTCTTAGGAAAGCCAAGTCCTACTTGGGAAAATCTCTCTCAGGAAATGTGTTGTACCTCCCATCAAATTAGTCAAAGTCCTAAGAGTGAGAAATAAATTTACTTCTCACCAATATAAAAAGCAGTTGTACTTCTCCTAACAAGCCACCACTCATCAGTCACTGTAGTTGACAGGTTTTCCTTTCCAACAAATCCACTCATTACCTGCCACTCCCATACCCTAAGGCAGACGATTTTGGCCGTTCGTCTCCTTTGATCTCGGCCGTCCATTCCCACCTACCAAGCCTATAAAAGGCCCTTTCCAATTGCTGAATAGATGTCCTTCCTTCTCTCTCCTTCTTCTTCACTTTTCTCTTTATTTATTATCTCTAAACAACCATTATTCACATCATACACACATGAACACTACTATTCATTATCTTCTTCACCTTTTTCTTCGATGTTCAGGCTCTTAAGCCTCATTTATCTTAATTAAAACATTAACTTGAGTGTCAGAGGGTTTTAGGTTACCAAAACCCTACCTAGATTCCTTTCAGGAATTTTCCCTAGAGACTCTTTTTCCTCTTAAGAATTTTGCATTCGACTTATAGGAGCTCAAACATGAGGCCCCCAAATCCTTCAACATATGTGTTGGAGCTGTAGCTAAGGCAAAAGGATTTTGAACCATTAAATTTATATCTTTTTTAACTATATATTGTTACCTATCTTAATTGTTAGCGTTAGTAGAGAAAATAAATTAATCTATTCCAAGAAAAATCTTTTTGAGGGGAGCTTGAGAAATTTCCAAGACTTCAACTTTGAACCATTTAAGCAAGGTCGACCTTTTGGGCAGACAAGTGTAGACTATGGTAGAAATGCAGTAGAATCAGGAATCATTGGTCACTAGATGCTCACTAATGAGTACCACATCTTCCCAGTAAAGGAGAGCCGTCTTCATGGGGCCTCAACGATCCCGGTGGCAATGTCCAAAGCATGACGGACCAGGCCATAAGAATTCATCATCCGATTGAATCTTCATATTCCTAGATGAACTGGAAGAACGAATTGACTCAACAAGGAAACCAAGTCAAAGGGAAAAAAACCTAGAAAAGGTGAGGCAAGGGGCTACAAGAGATTCTGGAAAGGTACCTGCAAATGGAAAGTCGATTAATCCCATAAATAATTATATTGACACCATATGTGAAATAATATAATACAAGATATATTTATATTTCTTTTTTATTCATGTCTTTTGTTTTTAAAATCGATGCTCAACTTAAAAATAAATATTATTTAATCTGGTACGTTCAAGTAATTTATCTTGTATGTTTTTGTGTTGTGTCTCTTTTGCGATGAAGGCGTCCACTCCTGGTTTTCATTCTGGTTCCGCAGATTTAGATGGGGAACAAGAAAATGCAGCTTGTAGTTTCCATAATTTATCTGTTGCTTTCTTTAGCTTGTGGCATCCTTGTATTACTATTGTTTGTTCCTTTTGTTGCTTTGTTTACTTAGTTCTTAGGAGAGTGGTTTTTTCAGCACTTGATTTTCTAATCTAGTGGTTTTCCCCTCTTCATTAATAAAATTCATCATTGCATGCTTGTAAAAAAGTTTGTATAAATTCTAATAAAGTTATAATGTTATTATTTTTCTCTATAAATTCTGAATGACAAAAAAAATGAGTTTCCTCAGCAACTAACACCCTAAAGAATTATTTTGTTGACATATGTAAGTAAATGTAGATCGCAGATCATGATGGGTTTGGCGGAGTAAGCTTGCATGAAATTTTAGCATTAATGAAGTTTGCCTTTAAATAAGAGTGGTTTGGCTTAATTAATTTCTTGTTTCGCTTAATTAATAGTACTATTGCATTGTACTTAAGGTTTGGATTTTAATTAATTGGAGTAATTTTTATTATGGATTGATACTCTTTGCTTGCTCCACTAAACGTAATTTTACTTATCCATTCACTTGTTTTTTTAAAGAAAGATCAAATTCATATATTAATGCTCTCTTGAGCTAAAATAGAGATAATGAAATCAGGAGGAACAAGCCACTCCTGTACACCACTAAAACGAATAGCAACTTGAGCACAAGCATGAGCTGTAGCATTAGCATTAGCAATTCTATGAACAAAGCGAATAAACACATTTCTAAATTATTTTAACAAAGCAAAGCAATTATCTATTATTAAACCAAAAGGAGAGATAACATCTGGAAGTCGAATAGTTTGAGCAACGTGCAGAGAATCAGTCTCGATAATGCAATCATCCATACATATAGACTTAAGCCAACTTAGAGCTTCTTTAACTCCAGCAGCTTCGGCTTCTCTTGGAAATAATAGGGCAGAAACATATTGGGTTCTTGGTTGAACAAAATGCCCATTGGAGTTGCGAAGAACAAAACCAAACCCTATGTGTTGAGACTTTGAAGATATCGTTGTGTCGACATTCAATTTAACTAAACCATCTGGAGGCTTTGTCCCCACACCATATCACCTTCATTTTGATAATATGGATCCGAATGCAGATGCAAGCCATAAACTCTAGCCTTTCTCTAATTACAAAGGTGCTGACCATCTATGTTAACAATTCTGACAACAGAAGAAGAAGAAGAATCTTTCCACACCCTGTAATTTCTATTGTGCCACAATCTATAACAAGTCATTACAAAATGATATGTGATGATACATAAAAATAACCCTCTAATGAAAAAGGGACACTTGTATAAAGTACCCTCCATCGGACACGTCAGATACCTTTTTGACTTATTGACCTGCCAGCTTGGACACTACAGTATGAAGAAGAGTCCCATATTCCTCTGAGTGAAGTCCTGCTCATACTTAGGAAAATCCCCTCAGCAGGGGCTGTTGTATATTCTAACGTGCATTAAATGCATGTTCATTCACCTCAACTCAAGCTGACATGATTACTGTTCCTAAAAGTTGGCCCTCACGTGTTCTATTATAGCTAGAAACCCCTTGAACAATCCCATCACTCTTTTCCACCAACCCCATGCAAATATAAAATGGGAAATGAAGGGAAAAAGGTAGACATACTTCTTTCATCTTTCTTTCTTCTTTCTATTCTCTATTATTCTTCTTCTTTATGCTCTCGTGAATATCTAGAGCACCCATTTTTCCAAATCTTTTTCTTCTATTTTCTCTATGTGTTAGGCACATTTTAACCAGCATTACATTGCTCCTATATTAAACCTCCTTAACTTGACCGTCGGAGGGGTTTGGAACTTCCAAAACCCTCTAACCCAAGAGCTTTGACTGAGTGTAGGTCTTCAAGGCTGAGATAGAGCTGGAAATCCAAAGCACCCTCATCAAATGGCGTCGTCTGTGGGAAAAATGGGTAGCTCTTGTTAGGAAACTATTTATTTCGAGTCTGATATATTGAGTAAGGAGTTATAAGGTGTAGACACCCAATTTCGGGATAACCGAGCATTGATACGACAGAGAACTCCGATGATGAGAAAATTAAAAATGAGTCTCGGGATGTTTGAGTTCAAAATCTCAAAGAGGCTTGATTGTGTTTCTAAAGTATGTTTAAGGACTCAATTGAAAGGTTTTGGTTTTTGGAGGGACCTTTTTGTAATTAAATGTTAAAAAAAATGTTGATCGGAATAATGGATTTCCGATCGGAAATCCAGAATTCTGATCGGAAATCTATAATTTCGATCGGAATTCCAGATTGCCGATCGGCAATTTGGACTTCGGGTCGAGATTTTAACGCATTGTTTTCGAATTTTTCAGTGTTTTAACGCACTTAAAACTCAGTATCTTAGCTCTGATTGGTTCAGTGACGAGATATTGAAGTCTGCAGGTGATTAATTCTTCGTTAATCACTGAAATTATCAGAGAGAGAGTCCCTCACAGGAGGAACTCAATCTCCTGAGTGCAGTAGAGTCTAACATGACTCTGCTAGGGTTTTTTTCTACTCTCTATAAAAACCAGTGCTGAGTTTGCTTAGGGGATCCGGAGCTTAAAAAATTAAAGATTTTTTGGGACGGAGGATTTTTCTTGAACGAGGAAGGAGGATCCAGAGCTGAGAGTTTTGGTTTTCTGCAAAACTGAATCAAAAGTTTTTCTTTTCATCTTTTTCTAAAGTCTTCTGCGAAAAGAATTTTAACACACAAGCAAAAGAGTTCTTGAACTAATCTTAAGAAACACAGTCGATTCCAAGAGATAACCGAAGTCCAACATTCCAGGCGAATTCCAGAAATTAAACAGTGCAAATCACATATTCTCTGAGGAGCCATCAATACAGCATCTGCATTAGTGTTTGATTTTTTACTTGTTTACTTTGCTTTATTTATTTCTGTTTTTATTTCCTCTTCTTCTTCTTATTCTTCTTTCTTTTGCTTTATTTTGCACTAATCATTCATTTTATCGTTTTTGTATGTTTTAATGGAGGGAGTAACCTGAGATTACAAGTTATGAATCTCAAGAGATCGTGGACATGAATCTTCATGATTCATTAGTTTTAGGGTTTTTATTATTTTCTTTGTTATTATTTTTATTGTATTTATTATTTTATTTTATTGTTCTTTATTTTATTAGATCTTTGTAATCACCCCAATAGTGGGATATTAATAAAATTGTGTGTGAATGTGTAGTTTAGTTTAATCAATTAATTAGTAATTAGGTTTACTTGGTAAAATTAATAAAATGAATGATGGCTTTAGATTAATCTAGGTTGCATGCAAATTAAATAGGTTTAGAAGTCACTTTGTTTTTTATGTTCTTTATGATTTTAATCTATTTTTATTTGAATGTTTATTTTCTTTTATGTTTTTTTATGTTTTTATTGATTTTAGATCTATTTTTTTTATATTTGAATTGTGTTTTTATGTGTTTTTGCATTTAAGCTCATAATTAGGGTTTTTTAGGTTAATTATTAGACTCACTCTTAATAATTAAGATTGATTAATTAATTTGGTTATTAGGTTCATAATTAACCTAGATTTTAGGTTAGAATTAATTTAGGCCCATTTGTTAGTTAAATAAAATTCATTTAGAAATTAGCCCATTAATTAAAGCCTTTTCATAAATTATAGACTTAGGCCCACTTTTAGAATTAAAATAAATAGACTTAGAGTCATTTAAAATAAAATTGATTAGGAATTAGGTCCATTAGTTTTTCTAGGCTCATTCATTAATAAAACATGTAAACTTAGCTCGCTTTAATTAAAATTTATAGATTAGACTAACATAGGGATTATGAGCTTGAATGATACATTGTTTACATGTTATTTCATGGATAGTTTGCCTTTGGGATTTATGGATGTTCAAATTGGGTTTTATGAAATTGCATGTAAATAGAGGATAAAATAATAATTAATAAAATAATTCTAAAAGAACACGAGACCAAGAGAAGTTAGTATTCCGAATCCAGAATTTCCTGGTTGTGGTGCTAGCTTTCTTTTAGAGAATCGAGTACCACCTCCGATTTTGTGCCAGTTATTACCCTGGGTGGCGACTCCATCATCTCCACGCTATGTCTTTGTGATATAGTAGTGTGTTCCCTAAAGCCCTGAGCTTAAACAGTGTCGCGGTTGCAAGAAACTTGGGCGCGCACTAAACCCCGCCGTCTACATAAAGGTTGTAGCGGGTTCGAAGTAGTGGTGGTCTTAATAGAAATCGTGTGTGGAGGACAGAAGCTCACACCGAAAACTAGTTTTTTGTATGATGACGAGCTCAAATGCCTCCGATAGAGGAGAGAATGGAGAGAAGGCGACAGAACTAGGAAGAAGACAATCGGGTCCAACTCTAAAAACCCTGAGATTATGGATGTACCGGTTGATTTCCTCAATGAATTAATGAATAAAGTGGATTACTTAACAAATAAGCAGCCTAGGCAGGAGAATGAGAAAGCCAAGGGTACCGAGCCTTATGTCAAAACTCCAAACATTATAAGAAGAAGGTTAACCATTGGAGAAGAAGGAGAAATTGATGAAACACGTTCAGAAGCATTCCGTGGCTCTCAATCACTCCGAAAGCATAGCAAACATCACATGAGGATGAGCTCTAAAGAGCATGAGTCTGGGGAATCTAGAGGAAAAGGACGAGACCAAAAGCGGGAAAGTGTAGAAGACTCTAATGTTATAAGGAGGAGGGAAAGACGTTCTTGGTCTCGTGAACGGAGACAGTCTGGGAGTTACAAAGAGAGACGTGTCTCAGAGTCTTAAGTGGATGCTTCTAAAAGACACAGCGAGAAAGGGAAAATTGGTGCTCATTCTTCATCTCACCCTAGCAAGTTGGAGGATGATTTTAAAGAGTTCATAGAGTGGAGGGAAAAGAAAATAGGAAAAAGTAAGTTGTCTAATCAGGTGATCAGCATTCACTCACCTTTCTTTGAGGATATTCAGAAAGAGCCGATTCCCAGTAAGTTCAAGCTTCTTTATTTGCCTTCTTATGATGGCACTACAAGCCCCAATGATCATGTTCTTAAATTTAAAACAATCATGGAGTTTTATACGCATTCAGATGTTATTCTTTGTAAAATATTTCCTACAACCTTTATCGATGCTGCACAATCTTAGTTTAATAACTTCCTTCTTGGTAGTATTCACTCTTTCTCTGATTTTAGCAAGCAGTTCATTAGCAGATTTGTCTCTAGTGTTCCGAGTCACAGGGAAACCTCATAACTGGAGACCATTGTTCAAAACAAAGGGGAAAGCCTGAGAGAGTATGTTGCAAGATTCAATATGGAGGTAGTAAAAATTCCTAATCTGGATCACTCAAGAGCAATTGAAGCTATTATAAAGGGCACAAATAATCCCCCTTTCTTCAACTTGCTTACAAAGAATCCACCAGCAGACTTGACAGCATTAATGGATAGGGTAGAGAAATGCATCAAAGAAGATGAAGCTTTTCAAACCAGTCAATTTGCGCCCAAGTGCAAGGAGGATTCTAAGGATTCCTCTCCTCTCAAGAGGGCAAAAAAAAACCCAAGTCTCCAGGGGCAAAAACCTGTACAGAGAAACACCAAGAGACCTTTTACTCCTCCTAGTGATAATAGAATGACTCTGCTTAGCACCTCTCATCATGAGATTTTGATGATAATCAGAGACAAGGAGCATGTGAGATGGCCTAAAGACATGCTTTCAAATCCTACGAATTAGGATCAGGGCAAATATTGCCATTTTCATAAAGCGATTGGGCACATCACAAATGAATGTCATCAATTGATGCTCGAGATTGAAAGGCTTATCAAAGAAGGGCATCTGCGGAATTTTGTGAGAAGGGAAGAGAGACTAATTAAGCCCTCTAAGGAGGTAACAGCTTCCAAGCCCTAAAAAGATAAACAACCTATAATCCCTCCCATTACTGGGACAGGCGAGATAATCCACTGGATAGTTGGAGATGACTCTGGAAATAGAAAAAAGAAGTTCAAGAGAAGGAAGAACAGAATGAGAGAAAAAGATCCTTTAAGGACCTGCCTCATAACCTTTGGTCCAGAGGATGGAATTGGAGTGGTGACGCCCCACGCAGATGCTATGGTAGTCATGGCTGTGATTAATAATTTTAGGGTAGAGAGAGTTTTAGTGGATGATGGAAGCTCTATAAACTTGCAGCCTTATCATATCTTTAAGAAGATGGGAATCAGGGAAGATTACTTGATTCCAGTATATTCCCGATTGAGAGGTTTGAGGGATGTTCCTGTGGAGGTCAAAGGCAAATCACTCTTCCTATCACTCTGGGGGAGACAAATTCAAAAGAGAAGTTGTGAGAGAGAGAACAATGATGGCTAAATTCATAGTAGCAGAGGTGTCAACAACATATAATGCCATAATTGGTAGGCCAATTATTTATGAAATTTGTGTATGAAAATGTTGTCTGATGATGGGCCAATCACCATACGAGGGAGGCAATTCAAAGCAAAATATTGCCATTCAATTTCCTTAAGCCCACCTTTAGAAGATGAAGTGTTAATGGTAGAGCAAATACAAATGGGAAGTAGAATACCTGATCAATAAACTGAACTTATCGGGGATCTGGAATGAATGATCATATGTCTTGAGAGTCCAAAAAAATGCAGGAGCAGAAGTCTTTAGTTAGGAAATTTCTCTAAAGTCACCAATCTGATTTTACTTTCAAGCCTTTAGAAATGTCTGGTATTGATCCAAATGTAATGACTTATAAGCTCAATTCAGACCCTAGCATTGAACCTATGAACCGGAAAAAATGCTTCTTCCCCCCACACAAGCAAGATGCAATCGACAAAGAGGTGGACAAGCTAATTGAAGCACGGTTTCTAAGAGAGGTTGATTATCCCACTTGGTTGGCTAATGTGGTGTTGGTAAAAAAGGCTAATGGGAAATGGAGGCTATGTGTTGATTTCACATACCTTAACAAGGCGTGTCCTAAAGATTGTTTTCCTTTGCCTTCAATAGAAATATTAGTGGATGCTACTGCTAGATATGAGTATTTACCTTCTTTAGATGCTTTATCAGGATACCACCAGATTCTTATATATCTAGGAGATGAGGAGAAAACTACTTTTATCATAGAAAAGGGAATCTGCTGCTATTGGGATATGTTGTTTGGCTTAAAAAATTGTTGGTGCCACCTATCAACGACTCATAAATAAAATTTTTAAGAATCAATTGGGGAGGAATCTTAAAGTATATATTGATGATATGATAATGAAGAATAGGACCTTTGAAGAACACTTAATTGACTTACAAGAAATCTTCGAAGTGCTCAATCAGTATGGTATAAAGCTAAATCCTGACAAGTGCTCTTTCTTTATTAGAGGAGGGAAATTCATGGGATACAAAGTTAGCAGTAAGGGAATTGAGTTGAACCCTAAGAAAGTGCAAGCTATTCTAGAAATGCCATCTCCTCAGAGCCCCAAAGACGTACAAAGACTAACAGGAAGAATCGTTACCTTACACCGATTCATTTCAAAATCTGCTGAGAGATGTCTCCCTTTCTTTCAAAAATTGAGAAAGGTTTCAGCTTTTGAATAGACAAAGGAATGTGAAAAAGCTTTCAAAGCCCTGAAGGACTATTTGCAATCACCTCAAATTCTGAGTAGACCACAAACTTAGCCGCATCAGACCAAGCAGTAAGTGCATTTTTAGTTTGAGAGGAAGATAAGCTACAAAAACCAGTATACTATATGAGTAGAGTTCTTTGTGGGTCTGAGTTGAATTATACTACCATTGAAAAATTGTCATTTTCATTATTGATTGCTATGAGGAAGTTTTGAGTCTATATCCTGGGACAATAGGGAATTGTGTGAACAAATGCCTCTCAGGCAAGCCCTTCAAAGGCCTTCTACGACTGGTAGGATATCAGTATGGTCAGTGGAGATCGGTGGGTACGAATTGAAATATGAACCTAGGAAGGCTATAAAACCACAAACCCTTGCTGATTTCATTGTGGAATGTTGTTTCAATGAAGCTAAGGGAAAAAGTGAGATTCAAGAAGAAAAGAAGCAAACATGTCACCTTTCACCTAGCTCCTCTATAGGGAAAACCTATGAGTGGAGCTTATATGTAGATAGGTCGTCTTGCTTGGAAGGAGGTGGAGCCGGGATTGTGCTTAAGGGACCACATGGGTTCTTAATCAAAAATGCCCTCAAGTTTGCTTTTCCTATCTCAAATAATGTCTCTGAGTATAAAGCTCTCATTAATGGCTTGAAGCTAGCTGAAGCAGTTGGAGTTTCAAACCTAAAAGTTCATAATGATTCACAACTAGTTGTAAACCATATGGGGGCAGCATTCGAGGTGAAGGATGAAATAATAGGTCTATACCTATAGCAAATAAGGGAGATATTGAAGAGATATAAACAGAGGGGAATTCCTCTGTGTGTTATCCAGATTCTTAGGTCAGAAAATTCCTTAGCAAACTCTCTCAGTAAAATGGCAATGTCAGAGGATTCCTCACTCGAGGATGTTCACGTGAAAATACTATCCTCTCCGAGCACATCCAAAGCTCTTGAAATCCTTCCTATACAGGAAAGAGTATCTTGGATGGACCCAATAATTAGATATTTGGAGATAGGAGAATTCCTGAAAGACCATAAAGAAGCTCTTGAGCTATCCCTGAGAGCATCTAGGTTCACATTGCTTAATGGGAAACTCTATAAAAGAGGGTATCACATGCCCCTCTTGAAATGCTTATCTGAAGAAGAAGCAGGATATGTCCTGAGAAAGGTGCACGAAGGAGTTTGTAGGAGTCATATAGGGGGACGAGCTCTATGAAATATGATCATAAGGCAAAGATATTTCTGGCCCAGAATCTCTAAGGATGCCTCAGAGTTTGTAAAGAAATGTGATGTCTGTCAAAGGTATGCTAATGCTATCCACATTCCTGCCAACAATCAGATTCCCATTCCAGCCTCATAGCCCCTTGCACAAAGGAGAATTGACATCCTAGGTCCCTTCCCCCTAGCACTTGGACAGAAATACTTCATAATACTTGCTGTGGAGTATTTCACTAAGTGGGTTGAGGCTGAGGCTCTAGCAACGATTACCGCCCAAAAATCTATAAATTTTCTTTGGAAAAATATGATATGTAGGTTTGGGGTGCCAAAAATATTAATATCTGATAATGGGAAACAGTTCGACTGTAGTAAGTTGAAGGAATTCATAAAAGGGCTCAATATTGATCACCGATTTAGTTCTGTCTCTCACCCACAAACTAATGGGCAAGCCGAAGTTTCTAACAGAACCATTCTCCAAGGGCTAAAGAAGAGAGACTAAGGGTAGTTGGGCAGAGGAACTACCTAGCATCCTATAGACTTACAAGACTACTCCGAGAACCCCTACTAGGGAAACTCCATTCTCTTTAACTTATGGGACAGAAGTTGTGATTCTTGTGGAAGTTGGGATTCATACTCAAAGGGTAGAGTGTTGTGATCTAGAGAAAAATGAAGAGGAGTTGAGAATAAACCTAGATTTACTGGAAAGCTTGAGAGAGGAAGCTTCAGTTAGGATAACAGAGTAAAAGAGAAGGGTAGCTAGCTATTTTGATGTCAAAGTTAAATCTAGATCTCTAAAAACGGGAGATTGTGTACTCAGAAACTTAAATGATACTGGCAGAAGAGAAGGTCAGAGGAAGTTATCACCTACATGGGATGGACCCTATAGAATAATGGGAATTATCCGGCCTCAGACTTTTCACTTGGCTGATCTTAAAGGAAATCGTCTCCCATATGCATGGAACTCTCAGCATCTGAAAAAGTACTATCAGTAAGAAATTATGTTTCTTGTATCATTTTCTTTATTTTGTAAGGATAATAGAAACTCTTCTTTATCCTTTGTGATGAATATGTTAATGTACTTGAAGTTTGATGTATTATCTATTACATATCTATGAATGAAAGATGCTCTCTCTCATGATAAAGAGAGGCATTATCTGATGAAGCTTTGCAATCTTCCAACTCTTACGATTTTTCAATCTTGACAACCAACATATATTAAATTCTAAGTCTCCAGAAGCAAGACAAACATCATCTGAAATATTTGTAAAACACCTACGCAGAACCTCACTCAGGAAAATTCCTGAATTCACAATCAACATGTTGAAAATCAAGCAAAGCACAAGCAAAAAAAGGATATAAAAGCATATTCTTGAAAAGGCCAACATACTATCCAAAATAAATACCTAGAAGAGGCGGAACTATTCTATGTGAATAAACACACCAACAGCTACTACAAGCAAATATCCAAAATACCAACATAAGGCATATGTTCAATACTGTTAAAAAAAAGGATTAGACTGCATCATCCTTCACGTAAGAACTCTCAAGATTATCAGTCTTTGAGGGGAAAGGAGAGGGAAGCTTCTCCTCTGTACTCTCTTTAAGATCTAGGGTTACACCTTGGGATTCAATCTCAACCTCTTTACCAAGAGGAACCAGCATCTCTAAGACATTGGGAGGTACCCCAGAGTCAATTAAAGCACTAGAGTTGCGCTCTTCCTCCACAGGCTGACCCCCTTCCTAATCACCATCTGAATCTTCATCAACAAGATTGAAGTCAGAAAAATCCTAACCAGGACAACGCTTCTTAATCTTCTTCAACAAAGTATGCCACCCAGTAGTGTAATAGTTGGCAGCGTACGAAGTTATCTCTTCACCATTTTCATCATATTTCTTAAAATCTTCAATGGCTTTCTCAATAGCTTTCCAAACAGTAGCATGTCTCTCACCCTCTTTGTCAAGCAATTCCTTTTTCAGCCAGAGAATCTCTTATCGCATCTTTGAGTTGAGTTCATTTAATTATTTCTTCTCATACTCCAAATAAATGTTAGTCTTCTTCAGTTCCTCTACTTCACGAGACATTTTAGCACAGTCGCCTTTAAGATTTTCCACGTCTGCCTTCAAAGCATCATTCTCATCAAAGAGCTTATTGACTTATTCTTAGAAAGACATATTTTTCAATTCCAACTCATGTAAGGATCCGGAGAGCTAAATTTAAAAAGGAAGAAAAATCAATAAAATGCAAATAAAGGAAAAAATACCCAAAAACAAAGAAAAAGATAGAGAAAAAGATTGAAACGGTACCATACCTATTGGGCAACACGAATTAAGTGAATCCATAAAGAGGAATCGTTTGTGTCTTGGTGGAGGACATGTTTATTAGAATCGATGTAGAGAGTGCGAAGAAGTCCGAAGTATGCAATGCCTTGTAGGGAAAATCCCACTCCGAGATATCTATTGATTAGGAGAGATGCAAGTTTCTGAATAGGAGTGTCCGGAGTAACATCAAACATAGGGTTGTTACCAAGATCAACTTTGGGAGCTTTTTCCCTCTTAAGCAAAGTGCACCTCTCAGAGAGACTAGCCACTGATTCCTCAGTAGTTAAAGCCCCAGACCTCTTTGGCTTCTTTGGATGAGACCTCTCTTCCTCCTCCTTAGACCCAAAATCAGCAATCACATCAACTAGTTCAGAAAGTACTTTCTTTCCTTTCCCTTTACTACTGGGCAAAGGAGCCTTCCTCTTCCTTTGTTCAATCTCTACTGTGGGGGAATCTCTTATCACCACTGCAACAGCCTTCTGCCGAGTCATTACCCCAAAGTAAGACTCTCTCCATTTTTCCCCTGAGACGTCCAAGTCTTTAACTGCAGCAGATTAAGCCCGAGAGGCACTCGATTCTTGCTCACTTTTAATTTTAGCCATCCGCATAACCTCTGCGGGAGACAGTTTGAATTTCACTTCCTTAGAGGACGACATAGTCTCTTAATGAACTAAAAAAAAAAAAAGAAAAACAACAGTTATCAAGATGGAAGTATTGGCATTAAACATTTCTATCAAAAGTCACTAACATAAAAATAACACAACCTACCCGAATCCTTCAAGGGGCGACCTGCTATGATGCTTTGGATATCATAAACCTTACCCTCTCTCACAATTATCTTAAAATTAAATTTTTCTTCATTAGTAAGTCGAGGCAACTGTCTCACTTCCTCAGGAGCCTCTTGCCAATCTAAACTAAAACCCCACTCATCTATCGGACCGTTTTCCCTCAACCTAGCTACTAAAAATTTATTCCTCCATGACTTATCAATATCTGGAGGGTTCCCAAAAATCACTAATTTCGGGCAAGCATTGAATGTACTTAACTTATTAGGCAACATCTTATACTCAAAGAACGATCTGAACAAGTTGACAGTAGGGGAAATCCCTAACTTTTCATATAAAATTTGAAAAGAGAAGATTACCAGAATCCCATGAGGAGTCATAAATCTAGGACACCTATGGTAGAATCTGAAAATCTCTAAATAAAAAGAAGGAGGAAGATCTAATCCAACCTCTATGTGCTTCACAAAGAAATTCATCTCCTTATTATCCCTCTGAGCGTCTATCAACTCAGTGGAATCCTCAAGAACCCACACCCTTTCATTTCTAGAAGGAACCCTAATTTGGATGGCCTCCTCATTATAAGGCAGACCCATCAAAGCTTTTACAAAATGCTTGAAATTAGCATTAGAGATAAACTTATCTAACTCTATTTCTCCACTCATGATTATGTGAAGTAAGAAGAGAAAATGAAGAAAAGCAAGAAAGGCGTACCTATTTCACTCAAACGAAGCTCTCCCAAAAACCCTAGGAAGAATGCACTGCCAGAGAAAGGAGAAGAGAAAACGCAAGAGGAAAATGAGAAGAAAACTTAAATGGGAGAATAAAAATCTTTTTGGCTTCTAAAGGTAGTATTAAATAAGAAAGTAACTAAATGGTTGAGTGGTTACCAATAAGTGCTTGTTCAAAATTTAAACCTCCCACCAAACCCATAATGGGAAACATAGGGAGATTGGCGGCTATCAGTTATAACATGAAAAACATAGAAGAACCAGAGCCACGTGTCTTACAGGGGAGACGCGAAGTGCAAAAATTCCCCAAGACAGAATGCAGTCTCAAGATTTGAGGGGACTACTGATGATACATAAAAATAACCCTCCAATGAAAAAGGAACACGTGTATAAAGTACCCTCCATCGGACATGTCAAATACCTTTTTGACTTATTGACCCGCTAGCTTGGACACTACAGTATGAAGAAGAGTCCCATATTCCTCTGAGTGAAATCCTGCTCATACTTGGGAAAAAGCCCCTTAGCAGGGGCTGTTGTATATTCTGACGTGCATTAAATGCATGTCCATTCACCGCAACTCAAGCTGACATGATTACTGTTCCTAAAAGTTGGCCCTCACGTGTTCTACTGTAGCTACAGACCCCTTGACCAATCCCATCACTCTTTTCCACCAACCTCATGCAAATATTAAATGGGAAATGGAGGGAAAAAGGTAGACTTACTTCTTTCATCTTTCTTTCTTCTTTCTATTCTCTATTATTCTTCTTCTTTTATGCTCTCGTGAATATCCAGAGCACCCATTTTTCCCTATCTTTTTCTTTTATTTTCTCTATGTGTTAGGCACATTTTAACCAGTATTACATTGCTCCTATATTAAACCTCCTTAACTTGACCGTCATAGGGGTTTTGGAACTTCCAAAACCCTCTGACCCAAGAGCTTTGACTCAGTGCAGGTCTTCAAGGCTGAGCTGGAGCTGGAAATCCGGAGCACCCTCATCAATCTACATCCTTAGCAGAAGCCCGAGAAAGGAATACATCCAGATTGTCCCAAAAAGATAACTACTTGTCTAAAGAAACATTAAATCTGACAAGACTACAACAGTCGATAGCAACTGGACAGGAGAAGAATAGATGAGAAACAGTTTCAGTTGAGGAATTCCACAAAGGATAAATAACGTCGATAGGCACAACTTTAGCTCTTAGAGATTATCTTGTATGCAAACATTCCCAGGCACACCTCCATAAAACAATTTTAACTTTAGCAGGGATTTTGAGCTTCCAAATCCTTCCTCAAACTGTATGAAACTGATCAACAAAATCACCAGTAATCAACATATATATAGCAGCTCTTCATTGAAAAATGACCATGCAAAGCTGGTAACCAATACCAATTGTCAGACACCATTCTAGTGCTCAAAGGAATTTGAAGAATCTGAGTACTATCCCTCTCTTCAAACAAATCCAAAACAAGATTTCTATCCCACGCGTACTTATCTATTCACTTAGATCTCTAAATATTAGTTAAATATTTTCTCACTAAATGATTTATGAATATAAATATATATATATATATATATATATATATATATATATATATATAGAGTGGGGATCCACTTATATATGTGTAAAAATAATATATTTTACATAAAATCTTAACCATAAATTATAACAAATCTAACGGTTGAAATTTATAGTTACTGTTGAGTGTGCGACCAATGTCCCACATTGGCGAGAAGTGGGGATGATCATGGGTTTATAAGTATGGACAATATCTTCATTGGTATGAGGCCTTTTGGGATAAAGCCCAAGAGCAAATCCATGAGGGTTTAGGCCCAAAGTGAAAAATATCATACCAATGTGGAGGTATGTGGTGTCTATATACCAACAGTTACTTTTATTAAAAAATTACCTTATTAGAATGTTATTGCTTCCATTAATTATTTCTTTCCTAATGGTACATGTATGTGCCTATAAAGATATTAAAATATTTATTGAATAAAATATATTTGAAAAATATAAAAAATAATTCAAAAAAGAAAAATATAAAACAGAAATTATTATAACAGCAGAGTTTCAGTGGAATAATCTATATTATTATTATTATTATTATTATTATTATTATTATTATTATTATCATCATCTCTATTAGAAAAATTTGACCAACAAACTCAAGTTCTAACTTGGGAGATAAAAGGTTTTGAACAAGATTTTGCATTACATGATACTTACTATCATCTAGGAGAACGAGCAACCACAAAGCACGTAAAGATACAACCAGTAACCTAAAACCTTGGCTCTTCTTTCTCTCTTTAAACAAAGCCAGAAGGGAGACACCGGATACATTCACAATCTTGGACTTGACTACAGGAATATTTCCCACAGCATACCCCTTTTGCACCTTCATTTATGTTATTTATTTAAATGAATTAACCATCATTATCACTAGTTAATTATCCATCTATCTCCATATATATTTTTTCTACCCAAGTTATTTTAACACTCGTTAATATCTAAAAAAATTTTATGAGATATGAAATTATGACTAAATTTTCTTATCGGTTGTTCCATTAATTATTTTGTCAAACCTTATTAATCATAGTATTATATTAATTTTTTTGGTTAATAACAGTAAAAGATTCAAAATTTATATTAATTTTCTTTTTTAACAATTCATAATATCTTAAGAGAAATTGTTTTAGATAGAAAATAATTAATTAATGGAAAGTAGTTTAGATAAAAAATTCAATTAATAGAAGCAAAAATATAGGTCTTTAATAAGGTAATTTTTAATAAAAGTAACTATATATTTCAACCGTTAGATGCGTTATAATTTCTGGTTGAGATTTTATGTAAAATGTATTAGTTTTACATATGTGTAAGTGGATATATGAGTGGGGATCCACTTACACAAAATCTAGGGTACTAAAGTGTCATAAAAAAAATCACAAAATCGAAAGTGTACATATAACCTTTGTTTGGTTCAAATGAATTTCATAAAATTTTGTGGAATTCATTTGTAAATTCAAGTAAATATGTTTCGTTTAAATGAAAATTTTATAAAATTCATTTTGAATTCCAAATTTTTAATTTTTTGGAATTGTTTGAAATTAAATCAATTCTTATTAATGAAATATATTTGGTTTAAATCAATTGGGAATTCATTTGGAAATGAATTTTATTTGAAATTCATTTGGAAATTAAATGAATTTTTTAGTGGAATTGAACCAAATAAGGAGTAAACCACATAGTTTGTTTTTTTTTACTTATCCCAACTAATTAAGTTGGGTCAAGTGAGGAGAATACATATGTATAGTCTTGTTGATATGAATTAGTGTCCTCAGCAACTTTATGAGTTGTAACTACACCGGATCTTGGAAAAATTATATGTGGACGTTATGTTTCCCTTTACACTTCAATATTCACCGAACAGCCCAATTGATTTATTAATTATCATTTTTTTTTTTTTTGCAGCGTTGAATTTTACTTTTGAAACTCTATCATTTAAATTGAAAAATGTGGATTAATCTATCAAACTTTGAAGAATTTTTGCTAATTTTAAATGTATATAGAAGACATACCTGCAATTATTAGTCTTGTATTCTTCTAGCAACTAATAAAAAAGGTACAATTTACCAATATATTATAAATTTATTAATTTATACCCAAAAAAAGAATTTAACAATTACAATTCATTAATTTTTTTACTTATTTCGAATATATTATAAATTTTTAACACCTACTAAATTAATTGTAATATTTGGATACATCTATTGCATTTATCCAATTATTAGGCGTACAATACATCTGGTGTATGCAAATTCTTCTTCCCTTTGTGTTTATTAAGTTCGTCTATTAAGTTAATTGTACTGTTTGAATACGGGTGTCGCATTTTCATTACTAGAGAGTAACATATCTACTATTTGAGACACTTGGTGTGGACAAGTTTTTATTTATTTTAGAGCCATAAATATATAAATAATTTCTTGCTCATGTTGAAAAGAAATTAAAAGTAGTTAATTAGACAAACAATGGATGAGATGCATGCAACTGTGGAAGCATATATATACTGAGCAGCTGCTGCACCAAGCATAAAAAGAAAACGTAGAAGACTTCTTCAACTCCTTGGATCAGGATGGAGATCGCAGATAATTTTTACTGATGCCGCGGCAGCAGTAGCAAACATGATTAATTAACGTGCAAAAAATTTACATAAATACAAAAAAATTCATGATAATTATTTCTGAGTCTAATTCTCTGACATTAAAACTCAGATTATTACCGAAAGTCGACCTTATTCATTTAAATTGTTGTCTACATTGTCGGTCATCGTAAGAAAATGATTATAATTTCTTATTTTAAAGATTCATATATACATGAATATTTTAAGCTTATATACACATAGATCTATCTTATTTTTTTTTTTTTTAGAAATAGACCTTGATTGAAGAAAAAAAAAAACTACAAGGCAGCCTGGATCACTTCCATGGGAAAAGAGTGAAACCAGGTTTTGTCATGGAACTGAGAGGAGAAAGCTAACTGAGCAAGAACATGAGCTACAGTATTAGGTTCTCTGGGAGCATAATTAAAACTAAGGGAATTAAAAGAACTAGAACAAGAAATAATGTCATGAACTAAGACTCAAGTCCGAAGAATCCCTCTCCTTGGAACGTAATTTCTGGACAAAAGGCAGACAATCTGCTTCAAGAATTACGTTTTGTAAATGCAGTGATAACTTGATTCTGAAACCTCCGAGTCTTGTAGGTCAAGCAACCAACAAAGAGGCAAGGTGAGAGGTGGGGTTTCCCCCACAAACACTCCGATGCCTAAGTCAGGATAGGTCGAGAGAGAATTTAGAGAGATAATTTAGAGAGATAAAGAGAGCTAAAAGAATAGAGTAGAATAGAATAGAATGAATAATATGAGGGAGGGTAAGGACTATTTATAGAGGATGAGATACTCAAACCTGAGAGGAGTAGGACTCCTTCTCCTAGTAGGATATGTCTCTATATTGCTTAATTGCTTCCTGATCCGGGAGTCTTCCTAATGAGGGACTCCTTTTCCTCTTTGGATTTGGTCTTCTTATATTGCAAGTTACTATTATTTAGGAAGATATTTATTAGTTAAAATATACCTGTGGGGTATCAAGAGTCCCCCCCGAAAGTCTATTCGGATATTTATGTTTAAGAGTCGTGAGAGAGGATAGGAGACACTCGGAAGATGCTGAATCTACACTGAAGGGTGAACTGAGGTGGCCAGCCTTAGTCACAGATGCTGAAGATGCTCGGTACCGAGACTCGGAGTGTCATTGCCGATTGACAAAAAGAAGAGAGTGCCAGCTGGACTTAATTGACATGTAGTAGATGGTGCTCGGTGTAATACAACGACCCAAGAGAATAACCCGTCAGAGAAGTCTGACGAAACCAGCCATCGCTAGAGTTTTTAGTGCTCGAGGCTTTGTACGACCATGAGGTCTCTTGGTATTGTGAGGCCCGGCAGCCTTCGACCATGAGGTCTCTCGATATTGTGAGGCTCGGCAGCCTTTGACCATCAGGTCTCTCGATATTGTGAGGCCCAGTAGCCTTGAAATGAGAAGCATGGGCTCAAAAATGGGAAGCGCGAATGTTGCGCCTGTTAACATTCCTTAAGTTTGAATTTTGAATCTGGCATGTCTGCTTGTGTGTTAGAGAATGTGGCGTAAATGATGCCGCTCTTGCAGCTGGACGGTCACATCTGATGCGTAGGTAACCGTGCTCATAATGGCTCATTTAGTGTCATGTATTATGACCAATATACCCCTTGAAAAATGAGGTAGAAGTTCCCTAATGGCAAGGTCAATGGAGGTCCATCCAGAACCTTCCAAGGGACGTTATAAATAGAATCACTGATTAAGTGTGAGGAACCTTTTTGATTCATCTTTTTCGTATTCTTGAGCTTGGCATATTGTTTCTCTTTCCCTGCTACA
>CATIWK010119951.1:0-11004 GCA_949634005.1 Mallotus japonicus
AAATAAAAAAGAAAGGAATGAGGAAAGAATAAAAATAAAAAAATAATAAGGAAAAAAGAGAAATGATAAATAATAAAGAGAAAATAAAAATAAAAAAGGAATGATGAAAGAAAAAATATGAAAAAAGAGAAAAATGAATAAAGAAGGAAAAATAAAGGGAATAAAAATAAAAAAAAAGAAAGAATAAAAATAAAAGGAAAAATAAGGTAAAAGGAAAAAGGGTGCATATCTGTAAATAAAAGTGACAAAAATGTAAATAAAAGGGGTAAAATCAGTAAATAACAAAAAGTTTAGATATTTTAGTAAATATTTTTTAAAAAGTGCCTATTTGTGCAAATATCTCTTGAATTTATTATAAATGAGTTTGGATTATAAATATATCAATCTATGTAAAACACAATTAAAATTGGGTTTAAATGAGTTGAACCTATATAATCCATTTAAACACGTATTAACTCATTTATTTATTTAGTTAGTAAACATATAATATGATATATTAAAATAATAACTCATATAAAAATTTTTGAATTATTGAGTGAATATTATATAGAACTGAATTGAATATTTAGTAAATAAAATTAATTAAATTATTAAATATAATAAAAACTTTTGTACTTTTAATAACATTACAGAGCTTTGATCTAAACTAATATTATCAATTATGTTAATAGAAATATGTAATTTTAGCATAAATTAATATTATTAATTTAAAGATAATTTAAATACTAACTAAATATATACAATATTTAATTTCATATTCATAAAATAAGCATGATAAAAAATATTAAAATTATCTAAATTTTGATATAAACTAGTATTAACATTATTTTAATTTTTATATATAATAAATTGTACATTAATAAAATATTTTATATTATAAATTTTTTAATAATTTAAAATATATTTTTTATTTCAGTAAAATATTATTTACTATATTATAATGATGTATTAAAATACTATTTATTCCAACAATCTTTAATATTTCTAGTTTTAAATATTAATATATTTTAATTGTGTTAAACGGATTATAAATGTGTCATGACATATAACTTACTTTATAAATATATTTATATCTGAATTTGAAGTTTTGACACAATTAATTAAACGAATTCTATTAAATTTGATCGATTTATTATTATATACGCTGTTTTAACACTATCTGTCGACATGTTATACATGAAATGCCAGCTCTATTTCAGCATAAGCACAATTTGGGAGATATTAACAAAGTTAGGTAAAGTGATGTTCGCAAGGACAGAGTTAAGGTGGCAGAGTTATGTGTGATGTGTTCTGTTCATGGTGAAGTGGAGTGTCAGCAAGCACTGTCGGTGTTGTGGGTGCAAGAAGCTCCCCATGATCGCAATGTGACCTCTAAAATAGCTCGTTGGAGATGTTTAGTCGTTGACGCCAAAGTCAAGCTAAGCCTTGCTCTTAATGGGCTCGTGTTTCTCAGCTTAATCAGTGACTTCAATCCATGTCCTTATAATATGAAAAAAGGACCCAGCAATAAAGACTCGAATCAACAAGATTAGAAGTCATAGAGATATGTTGTTCCTCACTAGTGGAAAGTTGAAACAGTACTATCGCCATCACTAGGGGCTGTTTCTGGATGGTTTTTTTTTACAAGGTATTTTTATTCCCGGAGATTACACTATTACAGTGATTATCAGTGACTATAACTATTACAAAATATATATTTATATATAATCCTAGGGAGGGAAGGGATAAAGACCTTAAATTCTTGTCAAATGCTCCACAAGAATTGAATCCATGATCTTTAAGTTATAGGATAAGACCTCTACCTTACCAACTAGGCTAGACTTTATTGACTTCTGGATGAGTTTTCTGCATGATATTTCTTAATAAAATTCTGAAGTAAATGTATGTATTTTATTAATTTGCCAAGCTAACTCCTATTGTAGATTTTTCACATTGAACTTCTAATTTTTTTTTTTGGAATACATTGAACTTCTAATTTATTGTGCAGGGCTTGTACATGTTGAAGGGAAAACATAATCATTGAAGCCAATACATATGCTAAAGATCTCTTTCTTTGTTTCGTTTTCTCGTTTCTCTTGAGATCATTGGTACATTTGGCTTACAAAAGGCCACATTAACCTATGCATTTAGTTGTTGTTTTTTTAATTTTGTGCATGTAATTGATTGTAGGGTTGTAGGTAAGTTGACTTTTAGTTCAAATGACTCGATAAAACTCGTAATTTTGAGGAAAAAGTTCAAATAACTATCTTGTAATTTGACTCATTTTTAATTAGAAGGTTGTATTATATTTCATGACAAAAAGCTATCATGTAAATCATTCCGTGATCAACTAGAGACAACTTACATTAATACCATTAAAAAATAAGACATGACATGAGTAAAAATGAAATTATCAGATTATAAAATTTTAGCTTCTAGTTAAAAACAAATGAAATCACATATATAGTAGTTATTTGTGTTTTTCCACAATATCTAAAATAAAATAACTTACTTTATTTACAATATTTATTTTAAATTTGAAGGGAATATGAAAAGATTATTTAATTTTTTATTTGATATTTTATTATTTTTTGATATATTTATTTTAATTATTCATATTTTATTTAAAATTCTATTGTTATTTTTTGTATTTTAATTAATTTATGAAATTATTTTAAATTTATAAAAATAGTAATAATTTATGAAAAATTATTAACTTGTAGTATTTGTGAAAAAATTTTACTTTCATAAAATATATAACTTTTTTTTTTATAAAACATGCGGTTCTTCTTTACAAAAAAAAATAATAATATCAACTTTACATAATAACTTTTTTATTTATAAAATAAAACTAATACTTTGTAAAAAATTATTTTAAAATATAATTTTTTAAAAATATATTTATTTTTCATAAAACAACAAATTAATAAAAATGAATTAAATGGAAATAAAAATTAAAAATTAAATATCTCTTCTTATATTTTCATAAACTAAAATAAAAAATGAAAAATAAAAAATAATACAAATTTTTATTAATGAATTATTTTATTTACAAATATTTATTTTAATTTATCAAAAATGTTAAGAGATCATTAAATTTTTAAAATTTTTTAATTTGATATTTGTTATTAATTTTTTTTTTGATATTTTTTTTATTGGTATACTTTCTATTGTTATTTAGTTTGTTGGAGCCCGAGAAGGGGAGAGAGGAAGGGGGATGAATAGGGCTAATTGAATTTTAGGGAAAAATTCAAAGATTAAATGAAAATAAAAGGTGATTTAAAAAGAAAAAATATGAACAAGAAAGGTAACGAAGACAAGATTAAGCACAAGAATACAAATGATTTTAGAAATTTCAAATTGTTAATTGATCCTACATCTCCTACCTAATTTAACCCCAAGATAGGATTTTCAAATCACCTACTTTAATCTATTAATTTAGATTGATTACACAAGAGTTTTTCAAGGCTCAACTCAAACTTTGACACCTTACGTTTTCAAGTCTCACTCACAACCTTTCACCAAATGTGTTCTATGTTCACACTTAAACATACACCCAAGTGTTTTCAAGACTCACACTTAAACCTTTTAATTGAGTTTTCAAGGCTAACTCAAAACCTTTACAACAAGTTTTTTTTCAAGGGATCAACAACAAACCAAAGAGAAAGAACCTCATTACTCACTTCTTCAACCCAAAAAATGAGTAGATAAAAGAATCCTAACTTTCTCACTCACCCACCTCTCATAAGAAGGGTACACACAAACTCAATAAGAGTTTGTTTACAAACAAAGAATATACAAAGGAAATTATGAAAGAATTAAATATAATTCAATGACTTTCACATAATAATTTGCTCCACAAAGTCTCTAACTCTTCAAATGATGTCTTGAGCTTGTATTTATAGTGGAGGAGACAAAATATAGTTGTTGGAGCTTTAAATTTTGTCCCAACACTTCTTCATCTTCATTTAATACTTCTTTCACTTTTTGCAGGAGAAATGACACTCATGATCATAAGAGGAGGTGTCACGATCGTGACCTCCAATTCATAGCTGTTGGAGCTTTTAAATAACCATTATAAGAGTTACCAAGTCAAGACAGTGATGCTCACGACCATGAGAGGAGATGCCGCTTTTCTTCACTTGGATTTTACTTGCTTGGGATTGTGATTGGGATGCTCACGATCATAAGGGTGATGCTTACAACCATGAGGGAGATAGTGAGGGTCATTGCCACTTCAAATAACATGCATTCAGTTCTTCTTTAGCTTGTGATGCTCCTCAAAATCGAGACTAAGATCGTGAGAAGTCTTGTGACTCCCAAATGACTTTGTTTTAACTTCAAAACTTCACCAATTGAGCATGGATTTAAACCTAACTAAGATGCACACTTAAATACACATATTAGTAGACTAAAATTGATTGTTAAAGTTAAAACTAAGGGTAATTAGAGATTGATCATACAAAAGTCAACAATCTCCCCCTTTTTGGCTTTGAAAATCAATTTTTGAATGATAATGAAAAATCACTAAGTATATGTGTCTGCATTTGTTCTTAATACACCCCCTCAATTATATACCAAGGGTTTGAAAATTTCTCCTCCTCAATATATGCTAGAATGACTTAAACATACCAAATATCATTTAAACACATTAAATATTTAGTTTCTCTCCTTTTTGGCATTCTAATTATAAATCAAGTATAATCATTATTATTCAAAATGCCAAATATGTCTCCCCATTTTAAAAAATGAAAAAGGAAGGAAACAATAAGGAAAAAAATGTATGCTCATGTTAATTAAAAAAATGAAAATGCAACCGTGATTCTAAATGAGAAATGAAACAAGTTCCAAGCGTTAACTCATATAAACACAATGTCAATAGTAATGATTATGCACAATATTTAGTCCAAAGAGTGTTCGAAAAAATAAGGCATGCCAAATGAAAAATAACCAAAGAATAGCATATCAAAATTATGCAATTTTTGAAAAACATTTTGATCATGCAAAAGGTCAAATTCTCTTTGGATATTTTAATGTGTGCATGTTTATTGATAAGTTAAATAACTTAATTTTATCAATTTATCACACATGGAAAATTTCAACCACTTTTATTCAAAATGAGATCAAACACTTTTGGGTACCCACATTTTGATTAGTTTTAGTTTGTTTTTCTCAAAATAGTCTTTGGGTAGGAGGTTAAGGTGAAGTTTTCTACACTAACACATATTATTAGTGTGTCCTAATTTCATGTAATAAAAATATTTAATTTTTCAAAATCTATTTTGCCTACCAACATATGCAAGTATAGCATGGTTATGATGGTTGGTGTCTTTCCTAGACATAAAAGTTCTAGGATGAGTATACACCTCAAAATTATAAAAATGCATAAAATTTTGAGGTCCAAAGTGCATATGTATGTGTCTCTTATTGTGATACCTAAATGCATGATGGGTTTTAGGCTTTTTAAGTTGAGCTTTTTGATGATTAGCCTTTTGAGGCTTGTCCTTTGGGACTTTTGGTCTTAGAATCTTGAGCTTTAGAACTCTCGTAGGGAATGAGGGATGAGGCAAGAGTAGCTTTCACAAATTTAAGGGACTTAATTATGTAGAGGCTATATTAGTATAACCAAGTCCAAATTTCTCCAATGAAAACCTTTAAGAATCTAAAAGATTATCAAATGTTTCTTTTCCTTTATGAAATTTGGAAATAGAGCCTTTTAGTTCTAAAATTTTTGGGTTTATTACATCAATGGTACCTTAACTTTTATCTATGTTTCATTTTGGTACCGGATTTTTAATTTTTTTTCTTTTTAGTTGCTGAAGTTCTATTTTCGTTTTAGGTTAAAGTACCTCGAATATATCCGATAAAATTTAGCATAAGCCGGAATAAACATATTCTTAGTATATTCACCATGTAGGATCCCCATTAAGCAGCCTAATCATCTTATGGGCCCTAGAATGCCATATTTTTATCCTTTTATTAGGGTTTTCATGTATGCTAAATTTTATTCCCCACAAGATAATTAGGCTACTTAATGGGATGCTTACGTGGCGAATATACTAAGAATATTCTTATTCCGGCTGTCATGCATGCTAATTTGATCGGATATATTCGAGGTACCTTAACCTGAAATAAAAATAGAACTTCAGTAACTAAAAAGAAAAAATTAAAAATCTGGTACCAAAATGAAATATATGGAAAAGTTAAGGTACCATTGGTGCAATAAACCCAAAATTTCTTTTAAAAGTAACTCATTTTCTTTTTAGTTTTATCAAAATCTTTTTTCAAAGATAGAGAGGCTTTTCAAATCCTGTAATAGCTTCTCATTTATAGAAATAACACTTGAAAATTCTAATTTCAAGTCTTTAAAATTCTTAGACAATTTAAAAACTTTTGTTTACAAATTTTTTTATTACAAAGTAATTTTTGACATTTTAAAACTAATTTTCTTACTAATGAGCTCTCATCATCAAGCACATCATAGCACAAATCATCACAAACATTATCACAAGAATGACTAGACAAGAGAGGCACCTCATGTTTGTCCTCTAAGGCCATGAAGTAAAGTAGGGCTGAGCACGGGACAGACAAAATACAGAACCGAACCAAAATTTTGAACCGAAAGATATTAAAACTGTACCGAATTGAATAATTTTAATCCTGAATTGAATTAAACCAAATTTTATGATTAATTTGGTACGGTACTGGATATTTATAAAAAACTGAACTGAGAACCATACCGAAACTATACCAAACAGAAAACCGAATATTAATTTAATAAGTACTACATAAATATTAATGAATAGTAGTAAGTAGTAACTTAATTATATACTTTTAATAATATCATCTAGTATTATTATTATTATCAACAATAATAATAAAATTAAAATATAAGAAATAAGAAGATTATTATTATTATCAACAATAAGCAAAAATGTGGAATGCCCATTATATTTTAATTTAAACTAAACTGATGAAAATAAGAAAATTAACATTGCACGATTTGAAATTTTATAATTTTTAATTAAAATATGTTGTTATTATCATATTTGATAACTTATTAATTAACATTTTTAGTAAGTAATCTAATCTTATTGATGTTATTTAAAATTAATGAGCTAAATAATATTATTATAATTATTATTTTGCTACATAATAATATATAGACATATATTATAGATAACCAAAACGATGTAGTTTTGCCCAAAATTACATCGTTTTGATTAAAGTAAGTAGTAATATTACAAATAAAAATAAGAGAAGATAGGTTACTTTTATTACTTAAAGTATATTGCTATTATTATATTTAATAACTTATTAATTATTATTGTTATTAAGTAATTTAATCTTATTGATATTATTTAAAAGTAATGAGGTAAATCATATTATTAAAATTATTATTATTATTGTGTGTATATATATATATATATATATATATACATATATACATATAATAACCAAAACGACATATTTTTACCCAAAACTATGTCGTTTTGGTTTGTGGATGATGAATATAATTTTAATTTATTGGTGGATAATAAATATAATTTTAATTAATAGTATAAATTTGTCTATTCCATAAATTTCCAAATTCCTATTTTGGACCGTACCATATCGATCTGTTTCGATAAAACCAAATCTCCATATAGAACCGTCCCAAAAAATGGGATGGTATCGGTATGAAAATTTTTAAATTAGGTACTGGTACTAGAGATTTTATTTTTAAAATTCTTGAAATATGGTATGCTTCTAGAGATTTTAAATTTTCGGATTTTCCTGACCCGTGCTCACCCCTAAAGTAAAAGTTTGACGCCTTTTGTTGCTTCTCCTCCATGTCGGATTCAGATGAATCATCCTAATTAGCCTTGAAAGCCTTTCTCCTTTCTTTATCTTTCTTGCACTTGTGTTTGAGCTTGGGACATTCATCTTGCTTGGGACATTCATCTTGATTGTGACCAGGCCTCTTGCACTTGAAGCAAATGATTTCTTTTGCTTTTTTGGAGCTACCTCTCTTGAATTCTTTTTACTTACTCAAGTTCTTTCTTTTAAGGTACTCTATAATATTTCTTGTGAATATTGCAATCTTATCATCATCTTCACTTAATTCCTCAAGATCATCTTCATCACTTGAGTCTTATGATGCTTTGAAAGCAAGACTGTTCTTTTTCTCCTCTTTTCCTTCTTGCATCTCTTCCCTTTTGCCTCAAGGTAAACTTATAAGCGAGAAGCTTACTAATGAGGATGTCAGTTGAAAGCTTGAAAAGATCATGAGCTTCCTCAATAGAGGTTACTCTTGATTTCCAACCCTTCTTGGGTAGCGCCCTCAAGATTTTGGTGTTTACTTCCTCTTTGGAGTAGTGCTTGCCCAACTTCCTCAAAGTGGCCAATAGAGCATTCAATCACTTTGTCATGTAAGTGATGCTCTCATGAGGCTTCATTTTGAACATCTCATATTCAAACACATAGAGTTGGACATTTTTGGATCTCACTTGGATATTACCTTTATAGTGATTCTCAAAGGTCTCCCACATCTCTTTTGCCGACATGAAATGTTGAATTTTACCTCCTTTCTCTCTTAATAAGGAAGCAAGAAGAATGGTCATGGCCCTCTTGTTCTTGTAATTTTCTTCTTTCTCCTTTTATAACCATCTCCATCCATCTTTTAAAACTTCTACCCCTACCACTATCTCTATAGGAGGATTTCACCCATCACGAATTACATTCCATAATGTAATGGGATCACTATCAAGTTAAAGCTCCATTTTGTATTTCCAAAAGGGGTAGTGGTCTATAGGTTTGAAAAGAAATGTATTCACTCCCCATGATCTTAAATTTTAATAATTAAGTACCTAAAACCCAAACTTTGATACCAACTATTAGAGCCCTAGAAGGGTAGTGAATAATGCTAATTAAGGTTTAGAGGAAATATTTAAAATCAAAGTAAAATAAAAGGTGATTTAGGAAGAAAGAAAATGAATAAGAATAAGAACAAGAAAGATAACGAAGACAAGATCAAACACAAGAACACAAATGATTTTAAGGAGTTCAAATTCTTAACCAATCATACATCTTCTACCTAACTTATCCTCAAGTTAGGATTTTCAAACCACCCACTTCAATTTATTAACTTAGATTGATTACATAAGAACTTTTAAAGGTTAGCTTAAGCCTTTACACCTTGAGTTTTCAAGGCTCACTCACAACCTTTCACCAAGTGTTTTCTAAGCTCACCTTTAAACCTATACTATTGATAGCATTTTTGATGATTAAATGATTTATTAAAAAACTTAATGAACCTTGATTAATTGATTAACAATGAAAATAGGCAATGATTAATTTTGGTATGCTTGAATGATCTCAAAAGAGACTTTAGGTATTTTAGATTGATTTACTCTTGCATATAATCAGTAAATTACAAGCTCTAATTCATTCCCATTGATTTAATTAGATTAATTAGATAGACAATTCATTTTTAACTATTTAATTTAATTCTTGAATTTGATTTGATTTTGCCAGCTAAGGAAGATTGATTTACAATTAGTACTTATTATTTTTTTCCTCGCAGTAACTATACTCACTTACCATTGTATTACTTGTCATGATCCATACACTTGCAGAGTTGTGCTAACATTCACAATCGTCACTATGCTCACGAGGAAGTCTATATCAAAGCAGTCACTAACTTCCTTCATGTAAACAATCTTTGGATGCTTACTCATAATTACGTAGCTCATAAGGATGTATGTGACTTATTGAATATTGTCCTTTGGATCCCATGATTATGAGGATCTTGATCACGATCTTGATGCGCTTCCTTATGATTGTGAGGGCACTACTATGGAGGATGGTCTCCTTTAAGTAACTTGAGTTTCATGAGATCTTTTGATGCTATAAAGCTCATGGGCATGCTCATGGCCGCGATGCCACTTGTAGCATCCTTTATTGAGTTTTTGGCTACAATTTGACATCTCTAACTTCATTCATTTAATATAGTCTTGATTTTGACGTATAAATATACTTGAATATACATATTAGCATATCAAAATTGATTGTTAAAGTTAAGACCAAGGGTAATTAGAGATTGATCATGCAAATGGTTAACACGTGTTTATTCTTGTTTATGCTAAGCAAGTGATAGATGCAATATGTAATGAAGTTGAAGTGGAATGTGAAGGAATCTTGAACCTTAACTGCAGGTGGAAGCTACAAAATATAGGGCCTATAGAGTAGAATAATGCTAATAATGAGACGTCTTTAGGAAAAGATAATAGTGACTTTGTTGATTTAGACTATGACTTAAATGAAGATATGGATGATTCTAATAGTGTACTCCTTAAGCAAGCTACTATTGAGAGGGATATGTGTAGGGGTAAAGAGCAAGCTACTGGTCTTAATGACAATGATTCTAATGATATTGTCTATTTCGATTCAAATGAGATGGCATCGTGTTCATAAACTGATAAAGACCATGGACATTCCAAGTATAGACCTAAGTTCCCTGAATTTACTGAAGAGTTTGATATGTCTAATTCAATATTCAAAATTGGAATGAAGTTTAGTTTTTTTAAGAAATTTAAGGTGGTTATAAATATGTCATCAATTAGGAATAGGCAAGTAATGATTTTCAAGACCAATAATAGGCAGAAGTGTAAAGTTGTTCGCAAGAGAAGGTGTCCCTTCTTTATATAAACATGCTTTATACCTAGTGATAAGAATGATGTGTAAACCAAATCAGGGAATTTAGAGCATAGTTGGACTAAAGCAAGTGGATTGTTGAGACATATGTGGAAAGGTTTAGAGCTGATCCTACATGGTTATTAGATGGGATTATTGTAGTTGTAAAAGGTGATAATGGAATGTAAGTAGGTTGAAGTCTTGGAGAGCAAAAATATTGCTTTAAAGTTTATTGATGTAAATGAGAGAGAACAATATGCAAGGCAACATGATTACAAGTTGGAATTATTGAAGACTAATCCTGGTTTAACCATTACATTTGATTTGGATGAAGGGATGTTCAAAAGTATA
>CATIWK010119986.1:0-12384 GCA_949634005.1 Mallotus japonicus
CATACTTGATAACCTTAGTAAGAATTAACCATTCATTTAACTATCATAAAAGAAATGATAATGAAATACCTCATAATAAATAAATAATAAAGTCAATACATAATTATAAATGATTGACCTAGTGCATATCACTATCAAAAAGTAGTGTGGACGCGGAGCTTGCTGATCTGATTAAGCACAGTGATGCAGCCAAAGCTGCTCAAGAACCATTTAAGACCATTTTTTTTTTTTTGAGAATCATTTAAGACCAGATTTGAGTGGCAGTATAGGCCTCAACTAGTGATGGAAATTGCAATACCATTATTTCAACAATTATCTGGGATTAACATAATTGCATTTTACTCAAATATGTTAATCCCAGATAATACTAGGAGTAATAATTCGGCTCTAGTAGCAGCAATAATACTAGGAGTAGTTGGTCTTGCTTCGATTATGGTGTCTACTAGTATAGTTGATCGGTTTGGTAGAAGATTTTTGTTCATAGTTGGAGGGACTCGAATGTTTATTTGTCAGGTAATGATACTTTTTTTTCTTTTTTAAGTTCAAATCGAGTAGTCCCAACGTCCTGAAGACAACTCTAAATATTGTTGACGTTGCATTCTTATGAAGGTCGCAGTAGCTCTTGTGCTGGCTGCTACAGTAGGTGTTTCAGGTACCAACCCAATCTCCAGGGGCCCCGCCTCACAGTTACTGATTTTTATGAGCACGTATACTGCTGGTTTTAGCTGGTCCTGGGGGCCTCTTCTCTGGCTAATTCCAATTGAAAGTTTGCCACTGAAACTTCGACCTACAGGTCAAAATATAAGCGTTGCTCACTACAAAAAAAAAAAAAAAAAAAAAAAAAAAAAGAAAAGAGGACAAGCCCTAAACCTTAAAAAAACGTCCCCAATGGTTAAGGAGACAATTTTAGTCGTCCCCTCTTATCGTCCCTATTATCTCCGTCACCAATTCTTTAGGGAACAAAATTCTAAAGTCGTCCCCATTACAAGGGACAATAATCGTCCCTAACTTAGGGGACGACAATTGCCCTCTAAGATAGGGACGATTGTCGTCCCCATAAGAAGGGACGACTGTCATCCCCAAGATGTTAGGGGACAACAAGTCGTCCCTTCATACGGGGACATAATTTGTCGCCATAAGTAGGGACAATTGCCGTCCCCTAACATCTTGGGGACGACATTTCGTCCCTTCAGATGGAGACAACATTCGTCCCTATATATAGGGACGACTGTCGTCCCTAATATGCTTGAGGACATGTAGCTCCCTAACGATGGAGACAACTGTCGTCCCCAATATATGCATAGGAACAACATGGCATCCGGAACGATTATGGTCTCCAATTTAAAATATATAGATTTTTTCTTTTTATATGAGGACAATTTTGGTCCCTATGGATGTTACTAATGTGACTAATTTTTGGTTAATTTATTAATTGTTAATAATGATAAATATTTAATTAATCATTACTTATAAAATGATAAAGGCTGAAAATCATAAATATTGATAATAAGTAATGGGAATAATCATCATCTACTCATAAAAAAAATTACAAATATAAATTAAAATAAGAACGATAAATAGTACATCCATTATTATAAAAGTTAAAAAAATTACATCATATTGTAAGTTGTCTAATTTATGTATAAAAAAAAAAAATGGTTTACAACTTCAAGCTTAACTTCAAATTTGATGACATAAATGAATTAACTTCTTGAAGCTTCACATGACATCCTATAAAAATGTGTAAAACACAGAAGTAATCAATAATAAAATTTAAATATTATTATATGCATAAAGAAGACATAGTGGAAGTTTTTGACATCTCACCTTTTTTTCCAATTCTTTCCCTACAGAGCAACTCATCAAGACTTCTCCCGTTGCCCAACTTACAAAGAAGATTACTGGAAGCAATAATCAATGCCAATATAGATAACAATGTTCATCTTTAGAGTGGGTTGGGACGCAATTTGCTCCAATGGAGCTGCATTTGCATCTTTATTTTGCATCTTTTGAACAGTTGGCTACATTTATGCAGCCAACTATTCACTAAATAAATACATTTGTACTTTTTTTTTTAATTTTAATAACAATTCTTTTTAAATATTTGTTTCAATAAAGTCCAAATAACTTTATTCAATTTAGTTCAAATTTATATTATATTTATCATATTATTATCAAATGCATATAAATTTAATTTAATTTTTTACTTAAATAATATTAATATTGTCACTTAAATAATTTTTTTACTTAAATAATATTAATTTGTTTATTTAAATAATATTAATATTTGGATAGTAAAAATTTAACAACCATAGATTTGCATTAATTTAACAATCGATTTAAGAAAACGGTCAATAAAAACATTAAAATTAATAATATCTGAAATTATACATTTAATTATATATAATTTAATGATATGGTAAATTAGATCCAGATCCACCAATATTATTGAAATAAATATATGGGTGTATATGATAAGTATTGAATAAAATAAGGGTGTAATATGTAAAATGTATAAATAATATAATATTAGTGTTGGACATGAATATGTGTAGAATATTCTTTTTGAAGTTAAAAATGAAGTAATAGGTTGGAGTAAAATTACTATAGTAAATATATTTTGGAGTAAAATTTGGTACATAAAATTTGGTACATTTTGAAGGGAGATGACCTAAGAAAATCAGGGATTAAAAAAATTGAATGGGTCCGTGTTTTTAAAAAATAGATATTTAAAAAAAATTATCCCTGATTACATGAGAGTAATTCCGTGAAAAAAAATAATAATAAATAAATATTGGCCGCTATGTAGTATGAGCGCTCTTTATATATACACGCAACATAAGACCTCATATCAAGGCTCAAAAGTATAAAATCAGAGCCCCAAGTCTCCCTCATCGGTTTGCATGAATGACATGACCTTGAGCGGTGGGATCTATTAAACTCTAAATATTTTACTTTAAAAAAATGTAATTGTTAAAAATTCTTCATTTGTTTTATTTCCATCTAAACCGAATTAAATTAATTACAATTTATTAATTTTGAATTTATATAATTGAAACTTTGCTAACAAAAGAACTCAAATATTTTTTATGATTTAACTTTTTTTTTTGTCTTACATTAATTGGGTAAAGGGACGTAAGGTCTTCAACCCATAACCCATGTGCAAGAGTTTGACCATCTGGACCAAATATCGCATGTTATGATTTAACTTACTTGAAGGATTATTAAATAACTCTTGATATATAATATATCAATAATGGTACTTTCCTAACTTCATTGTTGTTGTTTGACTATTAAATAAGAAATATATGATTAAAGTTGTTTATTAGTGAGGAAATAATTTAATAATCACCTTTATATAATGGTATTTTTCAGATATATAATTTGATTTCTGTGATGAAAAAATATATATTGTATAATACATAATTTATATTATAATTTATTGATAATATATTTAGATCATTTGATTTTCATTTTAATTAGGCACACCCAGTTTTATCATGGTTAGTGATGAACAAATTATTATTGAATTTTTTTTTTCATTTACATCAGTATGTTAAGTTCTGTGGATCTTACATGGTGGACGACCTATCAAATAAAAACTAATATCTATAGTCAAGTCAACTATTTGTGAAGAGCTGCAGTTTCATCTTAGTATCAATAACAATATTTGCAACTATGTGAACCTATAAAATACTGGAGAAAAAATTGTGGAAGTCATGTTAAAATAAATACCTATGTGATGGCACTGGTTCACTGGATAGTGTTATAGAAATTTTTGGTTCAATTGATAGTGATGGTCATTCCTGTAAATAGTTTAAGTTAGAAGAAAAGCACTGGGTGAAAATTCCAACATCATAATAAGAATTAAACTATTTGTAGTCCGTAAAAGATAAAAAAAAAAATTGAGACAATTTCAATATTGCCTCTAAATATTAATTAATATTTATTTTTTGAAATTTTAATTTCTTTTGAAATTTTTTTAATTTAAAATTTAAGATGCACTGAAGTAAAATAATCGTATAATAATTTAAATATATAGTCTATAAATAATTTTTAATTTTTTAATAATACAATTAAAAAACTCAAAGGATATAAAAGTAAAAATACACCTACGTCACATCAAATATTTTCCAAAAACAAAATAGTGATGATGGTCACAAGGTCTTTGGCCTAAACTAAAAGCAATTACCACCTGAACCAAGTGTGGGTGGTTTGGCCTAAACTAAAAGCAATTAAAACGGAAAACATGAATTGATGCGGAATATGCGGTAAAAGTCTCCTACTCCACACATTTATTCCAAAGCCAGAAAAGAAAAAGATGTATTTGATAAAGTTGAAAATTAAATGCTGAAAATTTATAAATACTAATTTCATATATAGTATATTTCCAAAAAAAAAAATTCATATATAGTATATAATAAAAAAAATATTAAACATTAAATATTAAAAATTTTAAATTAAATATCACTAATTCAATATACAGATGTATTAGTTTATCATTTAAATATCCTGGGAAACATTTTAAGTAAAAATATTTCAATTTATTGTTTTCAATGATTTTTAATTTAATTGAAAACTAAAACATATATTGCATTACTAAATCAACTTAAAATTAATAAAAATTGAAAATTTTAATTTTAAGTTACCCTTTGACTTACCTGTGACAAAAATCTCGCTTCTTTGCCTATATGCATGTGTAGTAGTGGAGGCCAGTGTTGCAGCATTTTGTATCTACTTTTTACCTATTTATTTAAATCATATTATATCATATATCAATTCATTGATTTTGGATTACAATTTTATTTATTAAGTTATACAAGTTTTGATATTATAAGACGAATATTAGAAGGTACACAAATTCAGGAAATTGCAATTTGAACTAAGAAATTATGAGAAATTATATACACACAAACATGCGGTTGCAAAATTATTGATCTTGACTACTGCCAGTTCATCCAGAATTTGAGGGGATGGACTAATATTTCTGGCTAGAAAAGGGTGGAAGAAAATAATATTTAACAACAACGTCTTATATCATTACTTAATTTTTGTGATAAGATAGATGCAAACATATGCAATACAAATAGACAGAAACACAAATGTAGCTGCAGACTAGTGTGAGAGACCGCCACATCCGACCAAGCTTCCATTTTTCTGGGACCGAAAATTTCAGTTTGGTAAAAAATGACATACCATTTGCATGTCTGGCCTGTAGTGGGGATTCACATTCAAGCATGAAAATGCCAGGTTTATGATGAATGCCAATTTTTCCTGAACTTCAGGTGAAGGTAATGGTAGCCGCTTATCCAGCATATCGTTTAATGGTGTCTCTCTCTTACCATAAGCTGATGATGGTGGCATTGTAGTTGTAGCGATGATTTCACCAGGGTGCTCTCCTTTGATGATTTCCAGTACCAATACACCAAAGCTATACACATCACATTTTCCAGTCACCTGCATTGTGTATGCAAGCTCTACAAAAGCAGATTAATATAAATTATGTGCAGTTATTTTTCCAAGATTCTAATCCACATCAAAAAAAAAAAAATAAATAAAATAAAGTTAAAAACTAGCTAATGTCCTCATATCTAGAGACCATTAGTAAAAAGAAAAAATAACTATGTTAATTTACCTGGAGCAACATAACCATATGTGCCTGCTAGCATAGTTCTATTGGATGAGTCTAGCTTGAGAAACTTAGCGGTACCAAAGTCAGAAACATGAGCTTCATATTCAGAATCTAACAGGACATTCTTGCTTGATATGTCTCTATGAACAATCGGTGGTGTATATTCATGGTGCATGTAAGACAAGGCATGAGCCACACCTGTTATAATCTTCAACCTTTTCTCCCAATCATATTCTTTTGCTACTTCATCCTTGCTCAGGACTGTGGCCAGGCTGCCCCTGGGGAGGTACTCATACACTAATAAAATGTGCTTGGTGATGAGCAGAAACCATATAGCTTCACAACATTTCGATGCTTTATCTCTGCTAATACCCTTACTTCGTTCAGAAATTCTTTCTGACCTACCATCTCATCATGATGAAACGAATGAAATTTCTTGACAGCTACAGTAGCCCCTGATAGCAATTCTGCTCTGTAAACACGCCCGAATGCACCCTCTCCGATGCAATACTTTTGGTCGAAATCCTTCGTTGCTTGTATGATCTCTTCATACAAAATTTTCCCATCAAAAATTGATATGGAGAACAATTCTTCATTATTCATATTGCTTTCTGTCTCTGAACCTCTCTTCCTTATTCGGAGACTAAAGAATAATATGATAATTAAAGTACATAACAGAACAACAGCTCCAAGTATAGGAAGTCCAATTACCAGAAAAAGTTTTAGGCCCTTTCGCAAAACATGTTTTTCATTCTTGCAACGTTGCAGGTCATTAGCGTTGCCACAGAGTCCTCTGTTACCTTGCAATACAGCATCTTGAAAAGCTTTACTGTTGGGAATGGGACCCCAAAGCTCGTTGTCTGATAGATCAATCGATGACAAGGCATGCAGTTGTGAAAATGCTGCTGGAATAACACCAGTGAGCTTGTTGTGAGAGAGATTCAAGCTCGTCAATTCCGGCAAACTTGCAAGTCCTGCAGGTATCTCTCCGCTGAGCATGTTATGACTAAAATCAAGCTGGGACAGGCCTCGCAGTTCCCCAAAGTTTGCTGGAATAGAACCACTTAGGTTATTTTTTGAGAGATTGAATATCTCCAAGCTCTCAAGACTGCTCAGATCCTCAGGTATCTCTCCTGTGAGCGAGTTATGACTTGCATCAAGCTCAGACAGATGGACTAACTTGCTTATCGAAACGGGAATTCTGTCACTGAAAATGTTGTTGCTCAAATTCAAGTAGACCAATTGCAACAAGTAACCCAGGGTATCTGGGATTGACTTGCTCAGTCTGTTCATTGAGAGGTCAAGCTGCAGAAGTTTGGGGATTGATCCCAGTTCAATAGGTATAGCTCCAGAGAGCTGGTTGTGACTTAAATTCAACTTCTCCAAAAAAGTCAGTTTTCCAATTTCCTTGGGAATCTCCCCAACTATGCGATTTGCAGACAGATCAAGCTGAACCATCTGGGTCAATTTTCCAAGTTCTGCCGGTATTTCGCCAGAAACATTGTTTGCTGCAATAAACAAGCCTGACAATTCGGGACACCTCCCCCAATTAGACGAGATTTCTCCATAAAATTTGTTGCGGCTCAAATAAATTCTCTGCAGTTTTGGATAGACACCGAAACTTTCAGATAGATTTCCTTCAAGTTGATTTCCATCAAAGCGCACTCTGATCAGGCTTGAGCAATTTCTCAAACTTCTGGGAATTGGGCCTGAGAGTTGGTTGTCATTCACAACCAATTTCTGCAGTACTCCACTGAGGCAAAGATTTTGGGGTAAAGATCCAGTGAATTCGTTTGTGTCAAGTTCGAATTCTTGTAATAATGATAGATTTCCAATTTCTTGAGGAATGGGACCAGAAAGCTGGTTGTCTCGAAGGTACAAGTATTGTAATCTGCTTAGATTACCGAATGACGCTGGAACTTGACCATTTAGTTGATTCTCACTCAACTCGAGATCAGAAAGAGACGTCAGGTTTCCCAGCGCTTCAGGAATGGAGCCAGAGAGTTGATTTTCGTAGAGATGAAGAAAGGTAAGACTTTTTAGGTGACCCAATGATGCTGGAATTGGACCTGAAAGATTGTTGTTTTTAAGGCCTAGTTCCTCCAGAGAGTTCAAATTTCCGATTTCCTGAGGGATAGGACCGGAAATCTGATTGTCATAAACATGCAACTTTGTCAGCTTTTGTAAGTTCCCTAGAGTGGATGGAATGGGCCCAGTTAAGTGGTTGGTGTCTACATAAATCTCAACCAAATTGGAAAGGTTTCCCATTTCTGGGGGAATGGAACCAGACAGTGAATTATTATAAAGATACAACCTAGTCAGGTTGGACAAATCTCCCAAACAAGAAGGAACCGAGTCCTGCAGAAAGTTGCTGTACATTGCAAGCTCTGCAAGTGACCTAAGATCACAAACTTCCCTTGGAATCGATCCATTTAACTGGTTTTGAAGCAGGTACAATGTCTCAAGACTCGATAAAAGTCCGATTTCTGGTGGGATTTTTCCAGACATCAGATTGGTGGACAAATCAAGATATCTGAGTTGGGAAAGGCCACCAATTTGAGGTGGAATGATGCCAGAGAGTTCGTTCATGCTCAGATCAACGTATGCAAGTTCAGAAAGAGACAAGAAAGGAAATTCATGGAGTGTACCTTTTAAACCTGAACTAGTATGGTTTATACGAAGGACTCTTCCAGCGGAGTTGCAACTGATTCCAAGCCATGAACATGGGCTTGCCTTAGAAGAATTGTTGGTGGCATTTTCAGGAAGAAGAGTCCATGAGGTCAAGGGTTGGTTGGTTTGGTTAAGGCTAGCTTTCCATTTCAGAAGGGCTTGTGCTTCGTAGACAGGGTCAGAAGCAACAGTAAGTGAAAAATGTAAGAGAATAAGAAGCTGGAGGATTAAGGGAACAAGTGACAGCATTCTCTTGAACGCTGAAAATTCCATAAATTTCATAAGTTAATGCTTTTTATGCAAATGAAAATAATGATTCAGGAAGTTTACTGTGGCTATGTTTATGCATTGAAGTCAGTTTATATACACAATGCACTGATGTCAGTTACCATACACAATGCAAGGGAATATACACAATGCACTGATGTCAGTTAGCTGATGTCAGTTAATATACGCAATGCAAGGGAAGTCCTCAGGGCTAAAAAGTCTACAAGTCAGGGATCCAAGTCTCCTCATTGCTGTTTATCAATAATGAAAATTTCCTACTGACCAAAAAAAAATAATGAAAATTTTCATTATAAAGTTTTTTTTTTAAGAGAAAAATGTATGATTAAAGTTATTTATTAGTAAGGGAGTACTTTAATAATTACCTTTTTTTTTTAATATTACTCTGAGATAGATAATTTAAATTCTACAACTATATATATATATATATATAATACATAAAAAAGAATAATTCTTGTTATATTTTTTATTAATAATATATTTGGATCATTTGATTTTTATTTGAATGAGGCACACCCAGTTTTATCATTGGTTACTGATGAACAAAATATTATTGATTTTTTTTTTTCCCAATTATATCTGTCTGTTAAGTTTTGTGGATCTTGCATGGTGGCGAACTATCAAATAAAAACTAGGGGTTTTTACAAAGGGAGATTCTTTTACAAATATACCCCAAAAATACATCCCTTCAACCAAAAAAAATAACTTTTTTGTAATTTACATCGGTGCCCCAGTTTCGTCAATGAAGGAATTCGCTGTGTTTCTGTAATTTTCTCTTGCAGTGACCTGCTCCTCCTCTCAATTCTTCCTCAAATCCCAATCAATATCACCTCCGATTCCAAAAGCTACACCATCGAATCGAATTTGCTCTCCATTCTCGGCCCCACTACTCAATCCTGTATTTTCCAGCCTTGTCATCAGCTCTCCCACCTTCAATCTCTCGAACACGACGCCATCAAGTAAGCTAAAAGAATTCACAGAATAATGAATTTGTTCGCTAATATGTACCGTATTTGTTCTTAAATGTCTGTATTTTTTGTTTCAATGAATAAGGTACAACATAAAAAGACGCGGGGGGGTGGGGGGGGGCGGCGCTATCTTATGGTGCTCGGAGTTGGATCTACAGCAGGTTCTTTTTGAGTCTGATGCTAAGTCTATTGTGGTGGATGCTTTGGATTCTTCTGAAGGTGATCTTTCTGAGTTTGGAGCTATTATCCAAGGTTCTCAGGCAGCAAGGAATAGACTTTTCTATTTTCTATATGGATAAAGATAAATTTGACGTCTATACTTTTTAAAATTTTACAATCAAATGTATAAACTTTTAAAATTTACAATTTAGTATTGTAACCTACTGAAATAACACATTCTGGTGTAATCAACCAGTAAATACTGAGCTGGAATGAAACTTGCCCACTAACAGAAATGAGCTGGCGTTAGGAAGAGGTTTAAATGAATCTCACGTGAATAGCATGTGCATAAAGACCTGCAAAAAAAAAAAAAAAACAAGGGTTATGAAAATGAAAGAGAAAAAAAATGAGGAGTCATTGGATAAGTTCTAAGTCTCTGTAAATATTGAGCAATACCTCACCTAGACAACAACTAACCACCACCACCGACGCCTCTCGGACTGGTGAGTAGAATAGTAGCGGCGGCTCCCTTTTCTGGTCAGAGAAAATTTTTTTTCCAGCTCTGATTGAGCAAAATCATTGATAACCAAAAAGCTAATTCAGTCAAACTGCCTCAATTCTTTATGAATAAGCTCTTTCCAACAGTCGTTCTTAGATAGGACAGAAATCCTGTTCTCATTTCTGGAATTATAAGGAAATGGATAAAGCACCAGAAATTGGGTATGCACCTTTGCTTCCCTATAATTAATTTTGTTCAAATCATAAATGGGTTTTAGTGTGGACGGATATCTTTTTGAATTTCCTAAAGACTCTTTGTCAATTTGAGTTCGCATGATCTTTTTTTATCCTAAAATTGGTCAGAATCAAAGAAACTATATGCTGCTACTTAATGTTCTTTACCTTCATGAATGAATGAATGAAACTGAAATTAGCCAAATGGCTTAAAGTGCATCTTCAAAATTACCTTCTAAATTTTGATCCCTTTGGGCTCAAATATTGGAGCATTAAAGTAGTCAAAGGGCAGAATAAATAATTGTTTATGTTTTTTTTTAATTATTTTTTTCAGGTTGCCCTGGAATAGCCCTACTATATGTTTAGATTGATTATTTTTCTCCACTTTTGAATTTGATTTCTGTTCCTGTTAAGAGTATTTGGAGACTTTCTACATGCTATTCAAATATTTGACATTGCCTTTTTATTGGGTTTTGTTTAATAGGTTTCATTGGAAATGGACTCAGTAAACTCATACATCGCTTGGGATTTCTCTTTGATACAAGGGAAAATGAATTTGGTATATTTTTGAACCATTTTACGTTGCTGAGTTCTTGAACATTGTTTTTGTTTCTATCACTCTTCTTTAGCTTGGATTTTCTACTGTGCTGTTTTTGTTGTTTATAGGGGAATTGGTAGTTGGCAATAAGTTGTAATGGATCTGACTTACCTCTATACTGTGGAGAAGAAGAACGAGCAGAGAAGAAGAAAGTTTTTTTTTTTTTCTTGAATTGAAAAAAAAAAAAATAAATTAACTTGTACATGGATGCTCATTAATTATCTCTTTTAATCACTTAAGGGGCAGGGCTAATATTGTCATTTCAGTATTGATTGTCACATGACATTCATGTGCAATTCCATGCCATCAGCTCTATATGGTCAGTCAGCAGAAGCTATGGCAACTTGTTAATTACCTGTAAAATACACAATTTTGTAATGATAAAATAAGTTGCAACACTCAATTGTTAAATTTAAAAAAGTATAGATACCAAATTTATCTTTATCCCTTTCTATATTAGACGTCAAGCGAATGGAACTGTTCATTGTATTGCAGAAAAGTCTTATTCAAGCGAATGGAACTGTTCATTGTATTGCAAAAAAGTCTTGTTTTATCATTTTGTTTCAGACTCCTACGTTTTTGGAGGATTGTATCTCTTTTGATCTCAGTTCTTCATAAAATTTCCTTTTGTTCAAAGAAAACAAGGGGTTGTAGAAATTTTTGCCTGGTTTAACAAAGATGGTCAATCTTTCAAAAAAAAAAAAAAAACAATGATGGTCAAAGTCTTTGGCCTTGAGGCTTACGGGTCTAGAAGCAATTAAAGCCTAAAGCCAAATATGAGGCTTAGAAGATCTTTAGGAGACTAGGACTTGGTAAAACTCTCCTCGTTAACGCATTTTTTTTTCCAAATTCATCGAAAATTAAATGCTGAAATTTAGATGTTACTTTTTTTTTTTTTTGCGTAATACATACATGGTCCTTTATACTTATTATTTTTTATCAGTTTGACACATTAACTTATAATTTTACCATTTTGATACATGAACTTGGCTAAAATATAATTTTGAAACCTTTGTCAGCACAAGTAGTATAGAATAGCGAATCAATATGTGCCACATCATAAAAGTTTAACTAACCAAAAACAATAAGTAGAAGTGTCAAACTGACAAAAAGTGACAAGTACAAGAGGTGGCAGATGCATTATGTCATTATATTAGTGCAAACTAGTGCATTTTAGCTAAATTTAGATGTCAAAATGGCAAAACTATAAGTTAAAGTGTCAAACTGATAAAAACTGATAAATACAGAAGGTCATATATATATATATATATATATATATATATATATATATATATATATTATGCCCTTTTTCTTCGAACAAATAATCATTGCATTAAGAA
>CATIWK010119988.1:0-20286 GCA_949634005.1 Mallotus japonicus
GTATAATCTCTATTCAGTCTATAATAAACTTTGTTAGTATGTAATGTTGTGCTAACGATAAAATCAAAGATTACCACTCTGCATCAAGTGTAACTAATAGGGACAGTAAAAGCAAAAGTGGGATGTGTAGGACTAATCTTGTGCAAAACAAATTAAGGAAGAAGCCAGATTTTCTAATACAAAATCTCCATAATTTTACCAAATTTAACAAAAATAAAATTTCCGTTATTTTACCAAATTTAAAAATATTTTACATACCGTCTCATTTTTTGAATACCATTTAGTCAAGAGATTTGAATAAAATTTTTTAAATTTTATTCATTAGTTTAAATTTAATTTTAATGGTTCAATAAAAATTTAAAATTTTTTATTCATTAGTTTAAATTTTTAAATTTACACAATAATTTTTAAACCTATACAATAATTGATAAATAAATTTTTTTTATTCAACTATTAAAATTAAATTTTAAGTCAATTGTCAATTCACTATTTATGTTAACAAATAAATTTGGTCATTTTTTTGAAATTTATATTACTTGATTTTAAAATTTTTGAAAATTTAAGAAATTTTTTTAATAATTTAAGAAAAATGTAAAAAAATTATTTTATAGGTGGAAAAACTTTTAAAATTTAATAATTAGGTGTTATATATATTTCTAAAAAAAATTATCAATTTAATTTGTTAGAATTAGGTTTTTATTATTTTATAGGACTTAACTGTACTAAAAAAAGTCATAGGATTTAATTGTAATCAGTAAAGTTTCAATATACTCCACTTTTCAAACGTGGAGTTTTGATTGGAAAAAAAAAAAATTAAGATGCCAAAGTATTCTTAGGACACAGACCCAGTATGCAAATTGTATCTTCTCCCTTAAAAAAAATTTCTCCCAAAAAAATAAAAAATTTGTCGCACACAATTCAAGTACTAGCGCAGCCGGCAGGCCCATGGATTTAACACGAAACAAACCCAGGTTCTCGGTCTGACCATATTGTTCTGTTCTGTACTCGTAAACTCTGCCCTCAGTAGCAGCAGCCGCGCGCGCCTCCATTTCTGGAAGCTCCATCCCACTTCCTCTATAACGCGACAGCAAAAGGTATCTTTCTAACACAGCGCTCGAGTTTTATTCATTTCTGTATACATTAAGAAAACCTATGAATTGACGCATGCTTGGTGCTTGGTTGATGCTAGGAAATTATGTTTTTGGGACGTATTTAGTTTGTTGTTTCTTTTGTGTATTTGTGGATGTTTGCTGATAGCACTGAGCAACTTTTGTGGGTTTTGTGTACTTGCTTTTTTTCTTTTGTTCAGAATGGTATGTGAAGGCGCTTAGATTTATCAAGAATCTGCTTGAAATATGATGTTGATTTGCTTACCGGTTTTCAAGAATTTTCTAGTTTGCTTTTTTGGCAGAAGGAAGTGGATCACAGAAGCATAGACTTGTAAATAATTGATGGGTCATGTTGATCACTGACTTCTTTCTATTCAGAATGACTTGTTTTGAAATGCTATGCTGCACTTATTTACTTGAAATTTTCATTTCGGTGGTGTTTGGAAAGCTTGTGGTTGTTAAAATTCAATTTTTCAGCGGTATAGAAACAAGGGATTCTGAAAGAAATGAAATCATGCCGAAATGACATGATTTTGCATGAATTTAATTCAATTGGGTTTTTGCAAATGACTTGTTCGAAACAAGGATTTATTGATTTAGATTTGAAACTTCAATGATATACGTGAACTACACATAATGAGGTGACAGATTATAAGCTCAGTAAAAATCCTGAATGAGAGAATAGAAGGTGTGAAGTTTGAAGATTTGAATTAAACTCAAGCTTTAGATCTGACCAAGCGTGGATAGCAGTAAATGGAAGAGTTGCTTGACATTAATATGAATTGTCGTTGGTGTTGAAATTTGATGGTAAGTGGTTGTTGCTTACATGAGAGAAGCAATTAGTCCTATTCATACTAATAAGAACCATATATATAAATTAAATGCACTTTCTTTTTCTGATTAGAGGCTAATTCATTTACGTTTTCGTTTTTAATCCTCTTTTGTAGGTGAATCCGTCATGGCTAAAGTTTCAGTATGGCCCATCAAAGATGCGGACCCTCTTCATTCTCTCTTGTTTTTTGAGAATTTACCGTTAATAGCAAGGTTCTTTGAGAAAAAGACTGAATTTATGATATGCAAATATTTGAGGTCATAGGAGATCATCAAATGCATTTTACTCCCCCAAATATGAGCATGTTCAGTGTTCTGGTGATCTGGGTCAACATAATGGGAAACCTGCATTACCCAACGTGCAGCGGGTGCAAATGCAAGTTTCTGATGGCAGCCTGGGGCTTGCTTTCCAGAAAATATTTGGGGTTTTCACACTAAGTTTTTGGATCTCATAGTTTTTTGGGCCTTCTAAACCCTGATGCTGATATGGGTGTTCTCTCTGTACATATGCCTTCACTGTCTATCTTCAATTTGAATAGATGCTTGCATGTGATGAGTGAAGCTGAGTGTGGATTTGCTTGCATCTCTTTGATTTTCCATCCTACAAACTTTTGTTGCCTTTGGTCAATGTTGGAGCATCTTTGACATAGAAGCTAATCTCGATAGTCTTGCAAAGCAGGACAGAAACTTATGTGCAAAATACTGTGTTTTAGATATTTTTACAAAGTTCTGCTCTTGTGTGTAGGTATCAATTTGTAGAACTTTAAGATTGCTGGCCATCAGTTCTCATCTTTTCATCATTCTCTCTGCAGTTTAGAGATTGCCGCTGACTGACTCTGCTGCCCTCAAGATATACTTAAGCTGTTATTTTGGCAGCCATGGGAGGTACCTTCTTATCAACACACCAGAAGATCTTTCCTTTTTCTCATAAACTCAATTTATTTCCAAATTCATCAATCCCTTGTGTGTCATTTTCAGATCCTGAAACCCCACAAGACTTGGTTCAATCAACAAAACCCACTAATGAGAATGGAGATGAAAAACTGGGAGAAGAGAGCGATGGAGGAGGAGAAGAAGAAGAAGAGGTGGGAGAGTGTGGATTTTGTTTGTTTATGAAGGGGGGTGGGTGCAAAGATGCCTTTTTAGCATGGGAGAATTGTATTCAAGAGGCAGAGGACAACAATAAGGATATCGTGGAGAAGTGCTTTGAGGTGACTGGGGCCCTAAGGAAGTGCATGGAAGCTCACGCTGATTACTATGAGCCAATTTTGCAGGCAGAGAAGGCTCAAGAAGAGGAGGCAAGGAAGAACTTAGACAAAGAAAAAGCGCCTGACAAAACTGAATTAAATTTGGCTGAGAAGGAACCAGAGTAGGCTGGAAAGATTCGAAGGAGGTGGACTGCGGATTGATAATTGATTTTTGGTCTTTAAGATACTAAATCATTATTTGTTGTTTTTTGTCCCTTTTGCAGGGAAGGAATAAATGAATGCAGAACTTTAAAATAAATTTATTTAAACTTGAAATTGTTTCAATATTTACAGCAGTGAAGAGTGAAGACATTGAGTATCGGATGTAGAACTCTTTTTGTAACTGAGATATAAAGTGTTGGGCATAACCAACATGACAATTTTGAAAGCTACATATTTTGACGGCATTCATTTGTACATTCCTACATTTTTTTTTAGAATATTTGTACATTCCTACTTCTGCATATGGAAATTGCACTAGTTGCATAGTGGTGCTCTCTGTTGTTAAATTGCACAACTCTAAATGGGCTTCATCTGCATAAGTTCCTAGCAGCCAGGCATTGGAAAAGCTTCATTCCAGAATTTAATGACAATGCCTCCGTGTCTGGGATATCTCATGGTTAACGGTGATGCTACTAAATTCACTACTGCAACATTTGAAGTTAGAATATATATTGCCACTTTTGACAAGAGTTTTACCCTACGGTGATTAGAGATTGAATCCTAAAGGGAGTTTTTATCATTTCGTTACTCAACTTTTGGAGTTGAATATTTGATTTAAGAAGTCAAGGAGTAAGAAAAATAAAATGACCGAGTACATTTTTTTTTTTTTTTTTTGAGATGGTATCATAAGAAATGACATTAATGTTATATCAGTAATACATTACGACTCTTAATTGTTAGTGTTAGTGGGAAAGAGATTATTATCCTAACTAAGAGTATAAGACCCACAAATGTAGATTTCACCCACGAAATCAATCAAAAATTATCCTTGGTGTTGTCACAAATTGAACTTAAGATAGGACCAACCTTAATTTTTGACCAATTTATCTAGGATGGCAGTCATATATTTTAATTTATAAAATAGAAAAACCACATACAAAACTTTAGATTGGATTTGCTAGTTCCAGCTTCTTCATTGTCCAAATAAATTGAGTAGTGATGAAATAAAATGTAGTTAAAAAAAAAAAAGGCGTTATGAGGCAAAATGTGGTAAGTGGGTTGTTAACAATGGGCCAATGGCCCAATTCAAAAAATATTGAAAAAAATCTTTAACAAAGAAAAAAAAAGAATTAATTAAAAAAAATAGATAATTTTGAAAAGCCAGCAAAAGTGGATATAAATAACTGCACACACAAGAAGAAGAAAGGTGGAGGTGCTGAAACTGAAGCTCAAGCTCAGAAGAGAAGCAAAAAGCACCAAAGCTGCCATCTCTTTTTCCATTTTGAAGATTCTAAGGATATGGGAACTCTAACAAGCTGCAGCTTTAGCACTCTGAATATGAGACTCCGTTGTTCAGGTTTCATAAGCAACAATTCAAGAGTCAGAGTTTCATCGCTTGACCTCGGAAAGAAGAGTAAAAAGAAGGAGGAGGAGAGGGAAGGATTCAATTCGTGCTCTTTTTGTCGAGGAATTTCAAGAAGAGAGGTTTTTTCTACAAATTTTCTTAGGATCAGGTGTTTTAGCGGGAGTGATAATAATGATGGCCACACCAATTTAGAGAACGATAGCGGTAATCGAAATGAGAATGAGAATGGTGTTAAAGATTCCAATGTCAAAACGATGCCAATTCAAGATAGTGACGAAACTGCTGATAAGCCGCCTGCTCCTTCTGTTTCTTCAACGGTACGTGTTGGCTTTGTTTGGTTGAGTTTCTAAAATTGAAATTGCAATGCAAGTGTTTGATTGGGCTATTCACTTGAAATTGTAATGGAATTTTCACTGTACAAGAATTTATTCTAAAATCAAAATTTTTGTTTTGATGGAAACTGGAACTCCAATTATTTCTTTTGGGTATAGCTAACTTTTCCCTTTTCTAAAATTAGAAGCATTTGCAAGTTTAGATAGTACATATAAATTTTATATTCATTCACTTGGAAATGCTGTCTAAAATACTATGTTTATTGAACAATCGAAACTAGGAAAAGCCCTTGTATGATATTCTGATTGGGCTGGGAAGTTCAAATTAATGATGAATGCTCCTGAATTGGGAATGTTATAAGTGTATGCTCATATTCACATACTTGTGCCAAATATAGTGTATGTTGACTGATTTTAATGTATCAGTGTTCTCTTTCTTCAGCCACCGCCAACTATATCTCCGGTTGGACCAGCTTACAACAATTTCCAAGTTGACTCTTTTAAATTGATGGAGTTACTTGGACCTGAGAAGGTTGATCCAACTGATATAAAGTTAATCAAGGAAAAGCTTTTTGGCTATTCAACCTTCTGGGTAACAAAAGAAGAGCCATTTGGAGACTTTGGTGAGGGCATTCTTTTCCTTGGTAACTTAAGGGGAAAGAGGGAAGATGTTTTTGCCAAGCTACAGAGTCAGCTAGTTGAAGTCACAGGTGAAAAGTACAACCTCTTTATGGTGGAGGAACCTAATTCTGAAGGACCAGACCCCCGAGGTGGACCACGTGTTAGCTTTGGTCTGCTTCGGAAAGAGGTCTCTGAACCAGGGCCAACAACACTTTGGCAATATGTGATCGCTCTATTGTTGTTCCTTTTAACCATTGGCTCATCTGTGGAACTGGGAATTGCATCTCAAGTAAGCTAATTGCCAACACAGGTTTTCCTTTTCTTAATCATAGCATCAATTTTTAAATGCTTGCAAATCTCTATTTTTTTAGTCATATGTCCTTGATGGTTTATCAGTACTCAACTCCTTTACCATTTTTATCATATTTGTCGTTGCAGATCAATCGTCTTCCTCCTGAAGTAGTGAAGTACTTTACAGATCCAAATGCCGTTGAACCACCCGATATGGAGCAGCTATTCCCATTTGTGGATTCAGCTTTACCCTTGGCTTATGGTATTTTGGGAATTCTGTTATTTCATGTAAGAGAGTCTTCTTTTATTTACCATTAATGTCTGTGGTTTATTGATTTTTCTGGAGAAAGGTTACATTGTCTGTCTGGTGCTGTATTGTAGGAGATACAGTTTGTTTTTTTATCTTTTCATGTTTCTTTTCTGGTTATGCGGATAGAAGATCCTGATATATGCAGCCTATGTGATGTCATGTTTCACTTAAGTAAAACCTAAAATTCCAATAGAACAACAAATCACCACCATCGTTGACAACTGAACACCATGTTATTTGCAGCTCTTCCCAATTTGCTTAGTCTAATCCAGAATCTAAGCAGGCAATATCAACATATGGTTTGGCCCAGTTGGCATTGAAGTAAACTTCCAGATTCTACAAAGTGCATCACTGGGATTTGGGAGCATGCTAGGAAGTCATAGGAAATTTTGATTATGAAAAATTGTACTTGTATTTGTGAGGATGACATGATACAGCGTGTCATTGTGCTTCCTTAGCATTTATTTACTTCTTTAGCATATGTGCCATGGCGCCATCATCCCACTATACCTACACTGAGCTGGGAAGGACTTTGGGCACTGGGCAAGCCCTTTTATCTATATATAGCATTTTTCCAGTCCACAATTTGATCTCAGTTGTCTAGTCTTCTTTTATCAAATATGAACCTTATGCTTTTATATGTGTGTAATGAAGTTGTGTTGCTCACAGGAGGTTGGGCACTTTCTTGCTGCTTTTCCAAAGAAAGTAAAGCTAAGCATTCCTTTCTTCATTCCAAACATAACTCTTGGCAGCTTCGGTGCAATCACTCAGGTTAATTTACATGTGGGGAACTTCAAAAATGGAACTGATATTTATAGTTATTTATGCTGATAAAATTTTTTGATTTTCCAGTTCAAATCAATTCTTCCTGATCGGAGTACAAAAGTTGACATTTCACTTGCTGGTCCCTTTGCTGGTGCTGCACTCTCTTTTTCAATGTTTGCTGTTGGCCTGCTGCTTTCATCAAATCCCACTGCTGCAGGAGAATTAGTGCAGGTTCCTAGCATGCTGTTTCAAGGTTCCTTGCTTCTTGGACTGATTACCAGAGCCACACTTGGTTATGCGTATGTCTTTCTTGTGCATCAATGGTTTTTCTTTGATTAATAGAAGCGTCAATATACAAATGAAGAAGAAATTTATGGTTTGCTCCAGTTTTTGTCTTGCATATCTTGTCTGCAGAGCTTTCTGAACAAATTGTTGTTATGATAATACAGAACATTGCATGCAGCAACAGTTTCTATTCATCCTCTAGTGATAGCGGGCTGGTAGATTCTCCATCCTTGAGTCTTTCTTTATTCTGTATCTTATATCTTGAACTATGCTTACTGTATTTATCATTATGGTAGGTGTGGCTTAACTACAACAGCTTTTAACATGCTTCCAGTGGGGTGCCTTGATGGTGGAAGAGCCGTACAGGTACTCCTTTCACTTTCTTGATGTAGGTGATTTATGTAAGCTTATGGCTCCTTTGCTTTGTTTACTTCCATCTTACCTCATGGGGAAGGACTACACTTTGTCTCTTATGAGCAGTTCTTGATATGTATGAACCATTGCATATAGCTATGACATAGGGACAGGAATGATATAAACTTATTCAAATTGGAATCTCTAGAATACTGAGATAAATTGAACAGATTGCTAGTTTTATTATTTATGAAAGGTCAAGTCTTAGTACAACAGATCACTAGTCTTATAATAGAACTTGTATCCCAAATCTCGCTCTCCTAAATTTGGTATAATTCATGTATGCAAATTGTACTTAGTTTCTACAATTGTATGGTAATTTTGTTTAAAATCATCCTCAATTGTCGATTTTCTCACCCTTGATAATCTTACAGGGTGCTTTTGGGAAAGGTGCACTAACTGGGCTTGGCTTGACAACTTACACATTACTTGGTTTGGGAGTGGTAATGCCAAAATTTTTGTCACTCTGTTGTCAAGACTCAATCGCAGTTGGAATACTTGATCACTATCAGTTTAAATAATGAATGCTCCCACAACATGGTTGCCATTGTATATTCTGCAATTAATATCACTTCTATTCCCTTATTTTCAGCTTGGCGGACCATTATCACTTCCATGGGGACTCTATGTGTTGATATGTCAGGTATGCAAAAGACCAAGAGTGAAAAAGAAAATGTTGAACTATTGATGTTAGGTTAAGTGCTTACATCGATCTCTGCAACTCTCTCACAATTCCTCCTTTGTTAATGCATATTCAGAGGGCAGCAGAAAAGCCATGCTTAAATGACGTGACCGAGGTGGGGAAGTGGAAGCAAGCAGCTGTTGCAGCAGCTATATTTCTAGTGGTATTAACACTCCTTCCGGTAGGGGATGAACTTGCTGAGGAACTAGGTATAGGTCTTGTAACAACATTTTAAGGTAGTGTACATAGAACAAAAGCCAATTTTGACAAGAAAAAGAATGATATTGATAATCAAGTGATAGCAAGAGGGATGTAATGTATGTCCAATTTGTATTCATCTTTGTAATTATTATATTCTTTTTGTTATAGCTTAGCTTCCCCATTTCTCATATAATCCCCCAGAGCTATCTGTCCCCTCCACTCTTCAGTGCAAAAAATTTCAAATAAAGGTTATGCTGGTATACGTCAAAAGCCATAAATTTTTGTGGAAAGTTGCTTGTATCCTCCATGTATTGCTATTGGTGAAGTTCAAAAGTGGGAGGCAATTTGCGCTTGAGACTTGGGAGCCAAAATTTACATATATTAGCTAGAGAATGAAGCAGCAAAAAATCCAACTTTCATTTCTTAAATAAAAAAAAAAGTAATAATTAATATGTCTGATAAAATTTTAAATGACCTTAAATCAGGGAAGGAAATAATAATTTTGTAAAGGCGTACTAATCCATATAACATGCAGGGGAATTTATACGAAACATATGGTTAGGACGACAAGTCGTTCAAGTGTGATTTAAAAATTTTTAATAACACGACGTCGTTTACGGAATCTATTTCGATAATAGAACGCCAGCTAATTTTTTGGCAGGTAAAAATCAAGAATTGAAGAGGATGCAGCAGCAGAAGACGAGCAAGAAACAGAACACTTTCAAAGAAGAAGCAGCAGCAAATGGAGACCCAAATGGCCATAACCCTTTAATCCAATGCGCAAATCACATCCTTCCATATCTAACGCCACAAGAACTATCAAACATCTCCTTAACATGCAAAACCCTTTTACAATTCTCCAAAACAACCACTCGAAATCGATCCTTAGACGCTTCTCGATCTTTCGAAACGAACAATCCAATCCCATTTCACAACACCGTCGATCGCATCCCATACGCCTATTTTCTCTACACCCAGTCTCATCTCCTCCCTTCCCAATCTCCCACCCGCCAATCTTGGGGTGGAAACGCCACGTGTACATCCAGCTCGCAGACTCCACAAGGTGATGACGTGTTTAGCTGTGATTGTGACTGCGAAGGGTGTGAGCATGAAGGAGAATGTGATTCTGTTCTTGGGATGGAGGAGTTAGAGATGGGGATAATGGGTGAGTGTGGACCGAGTTGTGGGTGTGGATTGAAGTGTAAGAATCGGTTGACTCAGAGAGGTGTTTCTGTTAAGTTGAAGATTGTTAGAGATGTTTGGAAAGGTTGGAGTTTGTTTGCTGATCAGTTTATTTGCCAAGGTCAATTTGTTTGTGAGTATGCTGGTATGTAATTTCTGTTACTCCTTTATGAGAGATTTTTTTTAAAGAAGTGGACTTTCTGTTATTTTAGTTACAAGGTTGTAGTCTTTGGGACTTTTGTGTTCTACTAAAGTGAATTGGTTGAGGTGTTGTTGATTGGTGATGTAGTCATGAAGTGATTAAAAAGCTAGGTGGTAGAATCATAGGCATCATAAGTATTCGAAAATGAAAAAGCATGTTACTTGGTGTGAAATTTGATTCCTGATGGAAAACTTGGATAAAGTTGGATGCACAGCGGTTGTATTTGTTTGATTGGTCTGATAAGTAATTGAAATTTCCACCTTGAAGCTTTGAATTATGTGCATCCTTCCTGTGTGATTTTGTGCCCCATGCATATATGGTAGATTGTTAAGGAACTTCACCAAGCTGCAACTTGCCATACTTGATCAAGTTTCTGGTGTGTGCTAAAATTCATTGAACTGGGAAATCTTGTTTGGATTACTGAAGTTTCATGCTTATAGGTTGTTTTGTTTCGTTATTTATTTCTTTCTTGGTTCTTTGTTATACCTTCATTTTGTTGTTGTGTATTATTGTTCATCAGAGTGGAATTTTCTCCTTGGAGCCTTCTAGTTCATTGTTGATGGATAATCCATGTCTTCTTTTGCCATTTCATTCGTGCAGGTGAACTCTTGACTACCAAAGAAGCTAGAATCAGGCAAGAAAACTATGATCAGCTCAGATCAAGCAGCGGATTTTCTTCTGCTCTTTTGGTTTTGAGAGAGCATCTTCCATCAGGAAAGGCTTGTTTGAGGGTGAATATTGATGCCACAAGGATTGGAAATGTTGCACGATTCATTAACCATTCTTGTGATGGCGGTAATCTATCAACAGTGCTAGTTAGAGGCGTAGGAGCTCTGTTGCCTCGTCTTTGTTTCTTTGCTTCTCGAGACATAAAAGAAGGGGAAGAGCTCACATTTAGCTATGGGGAAATCAGGATCAGGTCCAAGGGCTTGCAATGTTTTTGTGGCAGCTCTTGCTGTTTTGGTACATTACCATCAGAACATACCTAATCCCAGAAAACACTATGAGTTTGATCTATGGTTTTGAGTAGTTATTGCCTTATTGGTAAAAAGAATATAGTATTCCTCCATTTGATGTATTGAAAAGTTTTGGCCGCTAATGTTGTTCTGTCCTGCTTCGCACACTTCGCTGACTGATGGACAAAACAGTATAATATGTTGATGCCACAACCGATTGGCTTGCAAATTATACGTTAACCAACAGCAATATTATTTCCTTGAGATGAAGTGGTCTTTGGGCCAAATCTCAAGTGCAGTTGTAGAAATGGAAATGCTTGGTATTTTGTAGCATGTTTGCAATTGGCGGAATGTGGTCTAATTTTTTTTTTTTTTTTTACTCTGCTTCATCAAAAGTGTATCAGTCAGCATCCAAATTTAGAAATGATTGAGATCTTGTGTGCATCATATGCACTTGCTTTCCAACTTCCAAGTTATTTTTACCTCAGAATGCAGCTAGTACAAATTATTGGTTGAAAAAGGCGAGTTTGCTGGAAAGAGGCAAGGGGGTATTGTTCCCCATTTCAATATCTCATGTATCATCTAGGCACTGGTGAGTGGCTAACTTTCAAGTATGCAACTCCCAAACATACATATATAGTTTTTTTAATTATTATATAGAAATCAAGAATCTTTCACCTCTATTTGACAAGTTCCACCAATTCAGGATTGTCCCCAACTGCCCAAGACTCTTATTTAACTGCAAAGAGAAGAATAAGAACATCCTTTAAATGACAAAAGATTAAACATCACACACAAGGAGCTCTCTGTTTCCTCTCATGCTACATATGACACCGATGCACGTCTGGCCCTTTGGTTTTCACTACTATTCCACACGCCACGGGCAGCACAAATCTTGTGCCTTTTCTTGAAGACAAACCCTCTTATCAAGTTATAATCACACACAAACATTATTTACCAATATTATATTAAGTTCCTCTTAAAACTTATCATACTAACATATATGTGATTATTATTTAATTAAACACTATTTATAATTTAACCTACTTACTAACACCATTGGCACATGCTCCTCACACCCCCAACAGCACTCCTCTCAAAGTATATACATACAATATATATGTTGTGAATTTATCTATTATTCTAAGTGGGTTACAAAACTTTTCTTTAAAAAAAAATTATATTTATATATTAGGTATTTGGGTATTGAAATGAAGAAAAAAATAAAGAAAAAGAAAAGAAAGAAAGCTAGCTAGAATAGCTTACCACATTCACCTTGCCAACCCCATCACGAGACTAACGTGCCCCCCTCCATTTTGTTTCACATATATAACACCAACCCTCCTACCTTTCTCTTTTGCTAGCTAGCTCTCTTTTCTTCTCCTTTCAATTCTTGATCCTTACATATCACACACACATACAAGAACTTGATGGCTGAACCAGGATGTGATGCCACCTCTGACACTCGAAGGAGGGGCATCGGTAAGCGTGCTTCTGCCGTATCTACTGAGTGCCAATCTGTTGCTGAACCACAGGTAACAGTTGCAGCTGCTGCTGCTACAGCTCCATGCGGTGCATGCAAGTTCTTGAGGAGGAAATGCATTAGTGGGTGCATTTTTGCACCTCATTTTGGTTCAGACCAGGGTGCAGCTCGGTTCGCAGCAGTGCACAAGGTATTTGGTGCTAGTAATGTGTCCAAGCTGTTGCTTCACATTCCTGTCAATAGGAGACATGAAGCTGTTGTTACAATTTCTTACGAAGCTCAGGCAAGACTATCTGATCCAGTTTATGGTTGTGTCTCCACCATACTTGCTTTACAACAACAGGTTCTTGATCTTCTGCATATTTTCTTGCTACATATGCATGTTTTCATGTTGTTCTTTTCTTGAATATTTGTTACTACCTAACAAGGAAACGATACTGTAGATATAAATCTTGAAGCAGAACCTCACATATGATCATCATGACTAGTCACTTTTCTTTTCTTTTTTTACCATTGATCATCTTTTACGCCACCTTTCTTAGAAAAAAAAAAAAAAAAGGCCAACAGAAATGCCAATGTTCATTATACACTTACGTTGACAAAGGCTTGATTTTTAAAGGAATGGGACATTATTTCTAGTCATGGCCACGTGAATTATGATGCTTGTGACATTATATATATATATTTCAGTCGCAATCCTTTTGGTGCTTTTTGGAGAAAACAACATTTGAGCGTTAGAAATGTTGTCGACCAATAATTCACTAGCCAAAATTTCAAAAATAATAATAATAATTCACTGGCCAAAAGACACTTAGATCTAGCTCCAGTAGTAAGAGTTTTTACTCTTGGAAAGAAGTGGTCTTGGATTCTGAAATTCACCCTTAGTGATGATTGCAAAAATAATTTTCAATATTTTATTTACTAATAATTAACTACTAACACTCCTTCCTCTTCATTCCGATGATATTGAAACCTATATTTATGTAAAATAATAATAATAATAAGATGGTGAGCTAAAGGGTTTAATATTGGTTGTAGTCATCACTTGAGTTTTGATGACACTTACATTACTTTCCTTCCACTTTTGTCATCAGCTTTGTTGCCTCACACATCACTCTTGCTCAATATACAAAAAATGGACTTTAGAACTTTTTCTTTTTGCAGTTCCTATTTTTGTATCAGATTAGAAATTGAATATTGTTTGAAAATTTTATTAAAAATTCATTAGTTTTTACGTCTAATGACGGCATGCATAAATTGTCAGAGAAAAAATAGCATTTTCTCATGTATTTTTTTTCCTTTAATATTAATGCAGGTAGCATCTTTGCAAGCTGAGCTCACTATGGTCCAAACTCAGCTAATGAACAGTAGATTTGCAATAGCAAATGTTCTTCAAAATTCACAACACCACCATGACCAACAGCAGCAGCATGTTGCAATGCTTCAACCAGCCTATTCAAACAACTCATCAGCTTCTACTAACCTAATGAACATGAGCAGTTTCACCTCCAACTTTGATCTTGTTACTGATACAGCTCCTTCTTCTCATAGCTTGGACCCTCTCCAGCTTTCACGGCGATCCCATGACGAGGAAGAAGATGAGGAAGAGAGTGGGATTCCGAACATCTTTGCCGATGAAATGCTCCACCACCGGAGATGAACTTTAACTAGGCTTTCATCTCAAAAATTTTATCTTTTTATGTTCTTATATACAATCTCATGCAATATACAAATACACATATGAGCTCAATATATATAGTTTCAGAAGAGAACGAGACCGATATATCTTCGTTTAAATTATTATACGGCTTGAACCAAAGGAGCTTAATAGCTTTTGCTGCTAGTTTTTGGTTAACTTCTGACTTCTTCAAGAACACTGCATAGATTTTGCAGTCTGTTCCCAAAGCAAATTAAAAAAAAAAAAAAACACTATCAAAGTTTACAATTGAAGCAGGTTAAAAGGATGTGCATTTGTGGGTGCAAACTATAATCCAAAATGCAAGGATATAAAGTGGAAACAGCATAAGAGAAGAGCTTACATGATGTGAAGCTCATTGTATATTATCATTCAGAGCAGCCATTTGAGGACAGCTTACAATTTTTCTTTCTTTGGAAAATTGGTATACTGTAAAGTGGCTGTTGAGAAAATAACTAACTTGGTAATCACAAAGGAAAAGGGTATAGATTGCGAGGTTAAAAGGCTTCGTAAAAGTTGGTCATTTTCAGTAATGTTGCTTCCTCTGTTCCTTCAGTAACTGCCATTTCCTGCAATATATAAGATTTATAAGTTTTCGTCATGTTATCCCAAATGTGAAGTCATAAACGAGAAGTAAAGGGTAGATCTGGATCCTAAAATGCCGCTCTCTCGGAAGATTTATTGATGTCTTATCTCAAGTAAGTAAAGAGGGCCTTGAAGTTATTATTGTATTTGATCAGAGAGGCATATTTTTGTTTGGATCATGTTTCAAAGCTTAACATAAGAACAAATGATTTTGCAATCATATAGATAAAAATTAACAACCTGCACACTAACGAAGAGTCAGGTGTAGATGTGGCTGGTTGGAAGGCGAGACTGGAGACCCTTCGCTAGAATCTCCCCGCCATCCATCTTGAACTTGTGCAGCAAACTGCAAGTTCCATAGCACGTCCTCAACTGAAGGTCTGTCTGCTGGATTCTTGAGCAGACACCTAAAACAAACCTCCATCATTGTCTTTAATGATTGATCTGAATATCTCCTGTGAACAGCTGGATCAACCATGCTTCTTTGAGCAGTTTCGTCGTTGGTGATGCTTTCTTGTAACTGGACAAGTGAAGCATTTATATGGAAGTATAAAAACATCAGCAATTGACAAAATCAAAGATAGTATGAATTGTCAGAGCTCCATCAAGATCACATTATAACAAGGTCTCATTCACTCTATCATGATAAAAGTGAAATAACACAAAAAAAAAAAAAAGAAAAAAAAAAGAGAACTTCTTTGAATAAGATAAAACAAGAGAGCAGAATTGTTCTTGCCTGATCTTTTAGAGCATCCACTTCATTCCTGGAATTCAATGGTCTTCCCATTATCATTTCAAGTAATATTGCTCCAAAATCATAAATATCAACTTTCTCTTCTTCATTTATCCTATTATAAGAATGTTCAAGGAGAATATCATAAGATTAGCAACTCAAAGAGTCTAAATTGTTGACGGGTAAGCAATGAATAGTTGCACATGGTGTCATGAGAGCTTCTAGTCTAATATTTGTATCAGACTATAACTGACACAACAGCAACTCAAAATGTACCAGAAGTTAGTACTAACCTTGCACCAGTGCTAGGATCTTTGGATCTGCCTGAAGAAGCTCCATGTCCAACCTGCAAAATTTAGTTGAGGTGGAACGTCAACTTTAAGTTTTAGCCCGATGGAAAAGAACAGACAGCTATATCAGAAAGAGAAATACCTTTTCTGCATTCCCTCCTAGTAGGGGCAGTTTATAACTACTAATTTTTGCAACAAGGTTCTGATCCAGCAATATATCTGTTATTTTCAGATTATTTGAATATACACCTGGCACTATCCCTGTATGCAAGAACTGAATGCCCTTTGCTACTCCTATTGCAGCTGCTATTCGTTGCGCCCAATTAAGTGTTTGCCTGGCACGTTCCCCTGACAGAAAAAGAAAAAAAGCTAAGACTTGAAAACCAAAATAAGTGTTACAAGTAAATTAAAGATACAGGATGGAAGATATCAGGTGGCACTGGTCTAGGGTGGGGGCAACGCGGTACGCTTTTTAAGTTGCACATGATTAAACTGAGATTGAATGAACAATTAACTTGAACAAAAAGTAAATTAGATAGTTGTAGTACTAATAAGTTAACCATATTTTTCATTTGATGTAAATAATATGCACAGATGATCAAAATTCTAGAAAAAATTCCACTGAAAAGTTTTTGAACATGGGATTTCTTCTGAGAGTCTCAAAATGAGCCCTAGGAGAATTAAAAAACTTGATGGCTTACCTGAGATCCAGCTCCTTAGGGTGCCATTTGGTACATATTCAAAGACAAGAAATATTCTACTGACACTTGAATCATCCAAGTAGCATTCAAAGCAGTGTCCAAGAGCACTGACTAGATGTCGATGTCTGAGTTTTGAAATCAGCTCTATATGGTGCATAAAGTTTTGGGTACTGTAGCTCTTTTTCATTTTTAGGCATCTGATGGCAACATAGGAACCAGTCTTAAGCCGACCCCGGTACATCTAAATGCGTGAAGCAGATGTTAAGTAATACTTTAATCATGAAACCTTAAAGAGGGGTATTCTAGAAATCAATTTGCCTAAAATATATGAAACAAAATTCAAAAAACAAAGCGTACAAGGTTGGCATACCTGCCCTTGAGAACCTTCACCCATGAAAGCAGATGTGTCAAAGTTGTTGGTAGCCTCTTCGAGTTCCTCCAGTGAAAAGGTGCGGTAAGCTGGAATACCAAGAGCTCCAAGCTTCATTGTTTGAGATATGTACCCTTCAGGTTTAGCCAAAATTTAAGTTGTAAGATCTGATGTTTTGTTCCTTGCAAATCAGTTAAATACTTGGTAATTTATTTTTAGTATCACTTGCTGCATAGATACACAATTACACATGCACATAAAGCAAAGAGAGATTAAAACTTACTTGCATCTGAAAGCATCTTTGAAGGGTACCCAGTTGATGCATTTTCTGAAATCAGCCTTGTGATAGGTCTTTTAATTGTCTTCCTAGCATTAACCTTTCTAACAATCAAGAAAATCAAACCAACAAGTGCAATTCCTCCAGCAATCCCTCCAATTACACCTGATGCTATAACCTTTGAAGCTTGTCTCCTTTTCTTACGCTGAGGCAAAATTCCTACAGCTAATGCTTCATTACGACAGAAGGATATGGGATTTTGATTTTGATCACTCGTTGCTAGACAGTTCCCAGCATACAAGACCTTTTCCTTGGAATCCGACTGGAGGCACTTGGGCAAGTGTCCAGATATAAGATTTGAGGATAAATCCACAAATTCAAGGTCAGCACTGCAAGATTGATTTTCAAAAAGCATTCCTGTGAACTTGTTGTCTGCAATGTTTAAATGAGTAATAGAAGGCAGTGATAACAAGGATGGAGGGAATGGTCCCACAAATTTATTCTTCGAGAGATCTAGCTCTCGAAGCTGATAATACGAGCCCACCTCAGCAGGAATGCCATCCCTGAACTTGTTCTTGCTCAGTACAAGAGTAACCAACTTCTTTCCAAGTTGAGGAAACTGGGGTCCAAAAGTATTATCTTCCAAGTCCAGAACTTGAAGGTTTGTTAAACTGCTCAAATCTGGTACTTCTCCGTAGAAGTAATTATGTGAAAGTGCAAGAACTCTAAGATTCTCCAAATTACTTAATGAATTTGGCAATGAACCATTGAACATATTTTTCCTCAAACTTAAATCAGCTAAAAGGGGAAATGAATCCAGCCAACGTGGCAACTCACCAGAAAACATGTTATCATCGAGTACGAGAGTCTGAAGGGTAGCCAGTGATGAAAGATCTTCAGGGATGGCATCATATAAGAAATTTGAACTCATGTTGAGTATCTCTAATGATTGCAAACGAGCAATTTTACCAGGCAATGGACCCCATAAACCAAGAGAAACCAACGTCAGGACTTTCAAATTTTGAAGACCAACTAGTGTGGTCACGAATGACTCAATCGAAAAGTTCCTAGGCAAAAGAGGTGCTCCCTTGTTGCCAATAATGTGCAGCTGTGTAATGCTTTCCTCATAGCAAACCACAGTTAAAGATGGATTTGGGTCTGTATTGCAGAAATCAGTGGTGCTATTCCAACTATTCAGAATATATGGATAGTCCAAAAGCTGCTGAATTCTTAGAAGGGTCTGACCCTGAGAGGACTGCAGTTGCTCTGAATGATGGATTGAAACCAAAACAATGACAATCACCAAAATTGCAGAATGCTGGAATGACTTCGCCATTGATTGTATAACAGAACCAGCAGTCCAGTGGCAAATTGTAGAAGATTTGCCAAGTGCTAAAAATGCATTTGGAGCTCAGAGATTCAACTACTGAAGCAGCTGTGCACAGAGTTGAAGAAAGCTCTGCAACCTAATATAAGTTCAAAAGATTTGCACATATAGGAAAAATCAGCTTATCAAAATGAAAAAACCTGATAGTAAACTAACCTCAAAGCCATGAACACTTTCTATGGAATCTTACTATTTGCAGAAAACTAAATTTTAAGCAGAATTGCTTGTAATTCAACTAAATTAAGGAGAAAAAATTCATGTTGCATATTTCAAAAACATTTTGTTAGAAAACTTTACCTCTCAAGAGAGGATAATGAAATCAGCTTCACTTTTTGAGCAAGTGGTCTTTGAAAAAACTGCTTATTCTTTTCCTCTAAAATCATCAAGAATATAAGATAGAAAATCCAAGCCACAAGTTTTAGCTCAAGTCCTGTAGCAAGAAAAAAAAAAGTCAATTAGAACTTGCTAATAGAAGATTGTGACTTAGTAATGAAGATATTACCCACCTATGCTTCTTCTCCAACCAAAGGATGAGGACAAAATCTTCAAGAATGCATCAAAACCCAGTTCAGATTATGGTTATTTACTTGCATTTCACGCTTTCACCACAGTCAAAAACCCAATCAAGAGCCAACTTCAAATCCTCAGACAAAAGCAAAAAAAGAAGTTACAAGCATTTAAGACCATCACCTACTTGAGCAAAATCCAAGAAACCTCAACAGCCATACATTAACAAATGTGTCAACGAGGAAATTCCAAATCCTACTGACACATTAACAGTTCCTACGTACAGGCAAAGACAACTTAGTAACACGGGTACTGCAAAGGAAACTTGTACCAGCAGCAGCAGCAGCAGCAGAAGTAGTAGTCAATAAATCAACAAATCTAACCCACAAATGACCTGGAAAATACAAGAAAAGAGGACAACATGCAACTCTTTTTTTTCTTTTACCCTCTTTTTCTCTCAAGAAAATAAAAGAAACCCATAACAAATAATTAAAAACTTAATAGTTTTCTTCCAGTTAATTCATGTTCTTCTTTCTTTTTGAGGTCTAAAGATCCAAGAAGACCATAAAGAAAAAGAAACAATATAAAATAAAAAGAAAGATTCTTGTTGCAGAAGAGAAGCCTTTATTCCATTCCAGACTTCACTTCCATTGCATGTCTGCAACTAGATGAGATTTTTTAAATATTGGGTATTGTGAACACATAACACAGTATCTTTTCTTGATATAAAAAAACCAAATGTGGGTACTAACTGTATAAGCAAAAAAAATAAAGTACATATAGGCTAAGTACCACCAACATTACAGACTGTATTGAAGTAAGCTTTCACTATCTGGGTCTGGTGAGCTTTGGCTTTCTGTGGTCCCTTCACTTTGAATCTTGGACCCCACCTCCCTCTCTCTCTCTCTCTCTCTCTCTCTCTCTCTCTATATATATATATATATATATGTTATTTTCTGTTAGTTTTGGCGCCATTCTTTCTTTTATGTTCCAACTAACAGTTATTGCCCTTTCATTTTTTGATTTGAAACTTCTATTATATTTGTATAACAGTTCTGTATATTATGGTTTAAATTTTCACTTATAGCTCACTTTCACCTTATATATATGTATGGTATTAAATTTTATTTTGTTCTTAAAAAATATCTTATTTAATATGTATTTTTTAATAGCTTCACATATAAAAATTATAAAATTTCCGTTTAAACTAATTGATCTAAACTGATATTGTTGATATATTGAATGAATACGTCTTGATTATTTTGTTCGTATTTACATTTTATGAACAATTAACAAAGCAA
>CATIWK010120010.1:0-10905 GCA_949634005.1 Mallotus japonicus
GTAATTTTTACTTTAATTAATTTAATTTCTAAATTCTAAATAATTATGAAAAAAATAATTATTGAAGACTATGGGTAATTTTTTGTTTAATTAGCTTAATTTTTATATTCTAAATAATAGTAAGTTTCAAAATTAAAAAAAAATTATTATTTAGAATATAAAATTAAATTATTTAAAATATACAAATCAAATAAATACATACAATAAACATAAATAATAAAAATAATATTTTTTTTGATATATTTCATAATTTTTTGTGTTTTTTGTTGTTATTTTTTTGTTTTTAACAAAAATAACAAAAAACAACTGAAAATAATAACTGAAATAAATAAACAACAAAAATCAACAAAAGAAAAAAAACAAAACAACAAATCAACAAAAATCAACAAAATTTTGTAGTTGTTGATTTTTGTTGTTTTTCAATTATTTTTTCATTATTAATAATAAAATTAAGACCATAAATAAAATTTTTACTTTTATTAGTATTAATGATAAAAATAATACTTTTTTTGATATATTTCATAATTTTTTTGTTATTTTTTTTATCAAATATCAACAAAAATAAACAAACATAAACAATAAAAACAACTGAAACAAAATCAACAAAATACCAACAAAAAATTGTAATTGTTGATTTTTATTGTTATTTGTTAGTTTTTCAATTTTTTTATTATTAATAATAAAATTAAGACCATAAATAGAATTTTTATTTTTCTCAGTATTAATAATAAAAAAATAATCATCTATTGATATATTTCATAATTTTTTTGTTGTTGTTATTAAAAAATAATTATTGAAAACTATAAATAATTTTTAGTTTAATTAGTTTAATTTTAAAAATTAATAAAGTTTTATTTAGAATATAAAATAAAAATTATTTAAAATATATAAATTAAATGACCAAGAAAGAGACTCCGGAAAAATGGATGAAGCTTGCCTTTAGTTTTCTTTTGAGGGTTGCAATAAGCTTTTATTTGGTATAATATGAATTCCCAACAATTCACTTGACTGGTAGAGTAAATTGTGATGCACATATATATGGGACAAGATTCTACCCATATCTCACACATGCAACAAGTTACTGCACTTGCCTTTCTTTTTCCCTTGCTTATAAATTAATTGCAGTAGGCATTAACCAAGTTAATATCTATTTATTTGATAAAAAAAATCTAATTAACTAATAATTTATTTTAAATAATATTTTTCCATAATCTCAACTTGAAATTAATAAAATAAAAAATTAATTCATTAAAATTAGAAAAATTGTATTTGATTTTTTGACTAAGAAAAAGGCATTGTGATGTAAATAAATCAAAGAATGATACATAAATGAACAAAAAGACTAAAATTTTAAAAAAAAAGCTAAAAATGAAAAGTGAAAAGACAAAATTGAAAAAAACATATAGGCTAGGTCGCTAACGAAATTAAAATGGTCAAAGGGGTCATGAGATGAAATTTCCTCTAAAATAAATAGACTTTGGCTTCATTTAATTTAAAATTGGATAGGAATTAGGCCCACTAGCATTAGACTCACTTGTAAAAAAAACATGGAGATTTATCTCATTTAATTAAAATCAATGTAGATTAGACTAATTTAGGGATTATGAGCTTAAATGAATGCATTGTTTGTATGCTTTTCATGTGACTAGTGGCCTTGGAGTTGTTTGTTAAAATAAGGGTTTGATATTAATTGCATGTAAATATAAGGTAATATAATAATTAATAAAGTAATTCTAAATAAACACGAGACTAAAAGAAGTTAGTATTCTATGCCCAGAATCCTCTCAGTGTGATGCTAACTCTTTTAGGAAATCGAGTTACCACCACTTTTGAAAGTTGTCCTAGTTATTACCCTGGGTAGTGACTTATCATCTCCACACCATGTCTTTGTGATATGGTTAGTGTGTTCCTTAGAGTCCTGAACTCAAACAGTGTCATGGTTGTCAAATACTTGAACACGCGCTAAACCCCGTCGTCTACACCAATGTCTTCCTATGACTGCTTGAGTGCATTAATAACTCCTAGATACTCACACTTGCCTTTGCTTTCTTGAGTTGTTCCAGAATAAGATCATTTTTCCTCACATCTTCATCTATTTCTCTTCATTCTCTTTTCTTTCTATAGCTTACATGTCTTTTTTTTAGTTGGTTGATAATTCTACCACTTATAGTGACATGATTTACTTTTAGGTCAATGTCTACCCACACATTGTATCCCTTAACATCTTCCTCCATAGAGCTATACCAAATGTCAATGGTATCGATGCTCTTATCCCTTTTTTCCATCTTTCCAGATCTCGACTTTATATGTCTCCTTCTCATTTAGCAGTTCCTCATTATCACCCCATCTAGTTGGCAAAATTAACTCTCGAGGTATATCAAAAAAAGGCAGTTTGGTATACAACACCTTGAAGTCATATTTACCTAAGGGTTGTCTTAACAAATCTTTGGTCCCTCTTGGTGGACGTTCAAGTGCTAGGGGCTTCTTACACTTCTTTGTAATTTTAGGGGTGTTAAGGGGTTTTTAGCTAAGTTTCTCATTCATCCCATCTATATCTTCAAAGGACTTTTCCTTCATCAATTCCAGAATTGATAATCAATATGGTTGGGGGAGGTACATTTATCTAGTTTGGGAATGAGTTCTTTTTAGTGCTTGGATTTGAGTTTTTTTTTCCTAGGTGTGTAATTTTTCTTGTGTCTATAAGGTCTTAAATTTCATGTTTGAGGAGAATGCAATTGTCTTTAGGTGTCCAAGTGTTTGGTGGAATTTATACTGGTTATTATAGTGGTTATTTAGGTTATAGTCTAGGATATTTAGGTTATAGTCTGGGATATTTTGGTTTAGTAGATTTGGGTTGGGTAAAGGTTGGAGTAATCCTTTTTGCATTAGCTGCTCCAGGAATTTTAACAGTGGTTGGTTGAAGTTTGAAAACCTCCTTACTTGTTGTACTACATGAATGTTTGAAACTCTACTGGTGGTTCCTTGCTGAGTTCCTCCAGCTTGATAATTCTTCCCTCATTTGCTTCTTGTGTTTTTTTTCTTTTCATTCTCCATCTTCCCTGCATGCAAACCATCGTCATACATGTTTGCAAACATTTTAGAATTCATTATCTATAACCTTTTCACCAGGTTAGACGATATATTCCTCACAATCATCCTCACCTAATCCTTTTCGGATAACTTATTTTTCACCAAACCTGTATTGTTCGTAAACCTCGTTAGAAAATATGAAAATGACTCAATTGGCTTTTACTTAGTCAACTTTAGATCCTTGATAGACACCTTTTAGTTTGGTGTTGTGCTCATATTATTTCATAAAGGCCTGCACAACTCCTTCCAGTAAGCTCGAATAAATTTTTTTAACCTATAGTACCAGTTTATGGCTATGCCTTATAAAGACAATATAAATAACCATACAATGACCAATATCGGGGCTTTGGCAGTACCTAGAGCAGTTGAATACTGACTAAGATATACCCTTGGATCTCCAATACCATTGAACTTCTGCAATTGAGGCATCTTGAACTTATCTAGCAATTTGTCTCATCAAAATCGAAGGTATACCCTATGCCCTATCCTCTCATCAATTCTTCCATTTTAGACATCTTTTCTAGTAAGTGTTTGCATCTGCTTGGACTTAAATTATTAGACTAGCTCGAGTGATTCCCTCTTTACTTTCTGTGTTATATAGTCCTCCACATCCTCAAACTTCATCTCTAGTGTAGGCTCAACTATAGCAGCATTTAAAGGTTGACCTCTGACATCAATAGTAGCGTTACCGTTATCAGCAGCAATAATAGTAGTAGTAAGTGAAATGGTGGTAGCATGTGGAGTAGTAGCAATAGTAGCAGGTGCAATTTCAACTGTTGGAGGTTGCAATAGTCCAACTAGGGCTTATCTCAGCTCATCCTAAATTACAATCTTTAGGTCATTGATCATTGCATTTTTTACTTCGTCCAAGGTCTAATTTTCCTCTTGTTGGTCTTCCTTTTTTTAATTGTAAAACTAATCGAAGTCGGGGATGTTTCCAAGTAGAGTGGATTGATTGGACTATTCTCTAAACTGAGAAGGGTCGATTTTGCTATTGATTCAAGGCTTGAGGCACTTCTCTCCAGTCTGCCACCTTTTCTTCTCCAAATAAAGGAAGAGCTAGATGAATCTATTATGGCTGCAAAATAAAGTGTCATTATGATGCATGTGATGCACATGTAATGCAACAACAATAGCATATATTAGCCTTCCAACCCTATTACTCCCACACATGGTTCAATGGCGAGTCTTTTACCCTAAGATTTTTTTGTCTTGGCCTTAACATCAACGGAGGATATTAAGAACTGATGCATATGCCAAAAGCTCTCAAAGCAATAGAAACAACATTTCTAGATATAAAAATAAAGTCCAATCTCTATTAATCCATAAAGGCCTCTAAAGTATAGACATGGACTTTTATAGGTAGAAATACCTCATGGCAATATTCACAAGCAGTTTGGGTTATCCTATATAAAGTAACTAATCCATTACATAAGCTTCGTCCGGTAGAGTTAAGGCTCCCTTAGCGAGGTGCCCCTATAAGGACTTGGGTTACAGGTCGCAGTTAGGTTGGCCTAGCATCTTTTGCTTACTTGAGAATAAGTGCCCCTTTAAGGACTTCAGTTATAAATCATAGTTAGATTGGCCCGACACATACTATTGGGTTAAGTTAAGGCTAAGAGTGATGATTAGCCAATTTATAATCCCATGAAGCTAGTTTAATCAAGGGACTATAAACCAATGCCATCAGTTTATAGCAAGAATAAAATAATGATTAATAAGATAAATCTAAAGAACATAAGTAGAATCAGTATCTCTTATCCTTAATGGAATCACCACTGTAGGCGGCAAGTTTTAGCGCTCCCCCAAGTCTCTTGCGACCACGACACTATTTGAGTTTAGGACTTTAGAGAACACGCAACAACTATCACAAAGATATGACACGAAGATAAGGAGTCACCACCTAGAGTAATAACTGGGACAACTTTTTAAGTGGTGGTAACTCGATTCCCTAAAAGAGAGTTAACATCATACCGAGAGAATTTTAGGTATGGAATACCAACTTTTTTTAGTCTCATGTTCTTTAGATTTATTTTATTAATTAAAATTTTATTCCTCTGATTACATAAAATTTTCATTTAAACCCACTCAAGACATCTCATAAAGGCACTGATCAACATGAAAAGTATGTAAAAATGCATTCAAAAATGGACAAATAATCCCTAAAAAACTAAGCCTAGTCTATGTAATTTTTATTAGATGGGCTAAGTCTACCATTTATAAGAAATGCTTAATTACTGGGCCTAAATCTATAAATTTTAATTTCTAAATGGGTTTAAATCTTTTTTTATTTTTAAGTGGACCTAAATTTAATCTAACCTAATAAACTAATTTATTATGGGCCTATATTCATTTATTATTCCTAATTAAATTATGTCTAGATGATTAACTAAAACCCTAAATCTAACCACCTAATTTTATTATTTTACCAAGTAAACCTAATTTACTAATCAATTAAACATAAAAAAAAAAATTAGATGGTTTTACTATTTTTCCATTATTGAGGCGGTTACAATAAAATTACAAAATAAAACTAAAAACTAAAAAATTAAAAAATAAAATATATAAAAAAATATAAGCTAAAAGACTAAAAAAAATTAAAGAAAGCAAATAAAACAAAAAAGCAAAAAATGTAAAAGGGTATATTTTCAATCGGAATTTCTATTTCTAATCAGAAAATAGAAAGCAAAAGAATAAAATAAAACAAACAAACCAATTTCCGATAGGAAATAAATACAAAATAATCAAAATAATTGAACAAAATTAAATTTATTCCATATGAAAATTCCTATATTCTGATTCGACTGGTCTGATTCGATTGGTCTGACTTGACTGGTCTGATTCAACTGATTTGATTTAATTGTACAAATGTAATCCCATTTGTTTTAAAACGAAAACACAAAAAAAAAAAAGTAATTGATATAATTAAAATAAAATAAAATAAAGCAAAATAAAAATAATTAAAACAAATAAGGAAGATAAAAGAGAAAGAATAGTTGGATGCTCAATGATTTTCCTTAAGAGATCTGGCATTGACCGTTTATAAAAATGTGATTTAGGTCTATATTGGATCTGATTGATAGTGGATTTAATAGAAAGGCAGAATCACGGTATCAAAATAAATTCACATGAAATAACTTTCTCTTTAGGGTTTCAGCTCCATTTCTCTCTATGGTCTCCTCTCTGTGTGCCATCCTTTTCAGGCTTCTGATGTTCACCTATTTTATAACTGAATTTAGATAATAAAAAAAATTAGATAAACTATCTCATAAAAACTAAAAAAAAAAATCAAATTATCTGATAAAATAATATGGTAGATAAAACTAATCATTATCATATTAATTTACCTAGATAATAATTAAAATTAAATTAAACAAAAAATAAAGTAAATGAATGAAAAAACTCTATTTCTGATTGGAAATAGTGTTGTTTTGATCATAAATACATTATTTTTATCGGAAACACATTATTTCGGATTAGAAATATTTTCTGGTCAGAAATATAAGAACAAAAAAAAAGTTATTTTTAAAAGAAATTACAAAAAAAAATTTCAAATAAGTCGTTTCAATTTAATTCAAAATCCATAAATGAGATCTAACCAACTTAAATTCACAACCAGTTTTAATCATTGGATCCTCGGTAGCATCCCAAATCAAGCTATCCAGAAAATTGGGTGCTTACAGGTACAATACCCAGCATAAAACAAAAAATTAATCCCGCAAAACTCCACTAGAATCCATGTAAATCGATTAAATTAAAAGAAAGATTCAAAATTCTCGCTAAGACAAAGAAAATCGGCAAGAATGTTGAAAGGAAGAAAAAAGGTTCACACCGATGACATCCTACCTCGAACTTTATGAATCAACCATCGATGTAACAACGTTCTCTACTGATATCTACACAAATAGGAAAAATCCCAAAATGACTCTAAAATTATTAAACCTAATATTTGACAAATGTCCATCTTTATAATTCAGTATTCACCTCTGAAGGTTTATGTGTTGAGTTATTAAAATTCATAATATTTTTAATAAAAAATATGAAAATTCTTATTTTAAAATACACATCTTATTCTATGTAAAATATTATAATTCTATAACATCTAAAATATTACTTTTCCTTTTACTCAAAAATTATGTCTCTTGTTTTAACTAAGGTTATGTACGGGTCGGAGAAGTCTGGAGAATGCAAATTCTCTGGACCCCACTCGAAAGTCGGAGAATTCAAAAATAAATTTTTTTAACTTGACTTTGAAAATTGAAATCTCTGCTCCAAATTGCTCCGAAAATTTGGAGCGATTCAGAATGGATATTTGGAGCAAATGGAGATTTTAAAATAGTTCGGAATGAAAACCAAAATTTGGAGATTTATATTAACTTTTTAATTTATATATTGAAAATTAATATTTAACAAATTCATAATAAAGAAATTTATATTCTTATATCATATTAAATATTCATATAATAATTGTACCATTTTTTGTAAATTTTATTTTAATAATTTTATAATTTAAACATATAAAATAAGATGAGTATAAATTTTACTATAAAAATTTTATTTGCAAATTTAAATTTAAATTTATGATTTAAATATATGTTGAAATTTGAATACAATTAATTATTAAAATGGTACTAAATTTTACTTGTAACGAACCGTCCAATAAAATTTTTTTGCACGGTTCGGTTCGAAAAAAGTCAAACGATCAACAAAAATTTTCAGTTTTGAAGATTTTCAATTCGATTTTTCTTAATGATTTGGGTTCTTCAAGACCTATGCACAACCCTAATTTTAACTAAAATATCCCTTTTTTCAACTATTTTTTATTTTTATTTTATTTATTCAATTATTATTATTACTATATATATTAAAAAAATTATGTAATCATAATAAATAAATAATTAAAGAAAATTATTGAAATGACTTTTAAATTTTTATTTGGTTAGTGTGTAGTTGTATTTATTAAAATTATTGTTTAATTTTTTTTAAAATTGTATATATTATTTGCCATAAAGTGCTTATTTATTACTTATTTGATTATGAATAAAGTTTGATTTGACGCTTGAACTTTTTGATAAAGTTCAATTTGGCCCAAAATGACCTTTTTTGGCAATTCAACCCAAAACTTGCACTTAATGTGTCATTTAAACTCATTTTCTAACAACTCATGAAGCGTGCAATACACATCCATTTGAAGGCACTCCACATAAAAAAGGAAAGAAACCCACATTGACCAAGTTTAAAACCTACCAAGAACTGTATTAAAAGACATCAAATCTTCTATATAATAGCCTGATGTGCCATTGCCATCCCATATTGAAATGTGTAACCACATTGATTAGTTTATGAAGAATAAAAAGAGTCTGATGATTGAATTCCAGCAACACAATGTTGGTCTAAACAAGAGTTATGTGAAGTTGCTTGTGAGCTCCCAGGATCAAAGAAAGTGAGCGGAATCTATAAAATAACCAAGCAGTAATGTTGGAGACAGTTGTAGCACTAACTTGCTAATATTATTTCACAAACATAATGGGATTAGAATCAGAGAATCAAATTATAGAAAAAGCAATGAAAATAAACTTACTTGGAGTCCACTAGTAACAGGGAAACCATTACAAGAGCTACAACTAACCCAAAGAACATCACTCCTAGTATCTATTTGTACATAAAAATCTTTTAGAGAAGAACCCAATTGTACTCTCATAAAATAAAGCCTAACAATCAAAAGAAAAGGTATACACTAAATTTACTACACAGTAATCATCAATGGGTCCCAATATTTCAGTTTGTGTGTATCCATTATAAGAAGTGTTAAGAACCCAAAATTGAATTCACGTAAAGGCCTAGACCAACATAATTCAACCAAAAATAAATCAAAGGACAAGAAGGCAAAAAAAATAAAAGAATATTCATAGTACACTACTCCAAATTTAGAAACCCAATAATGGAAGACAAAAATCCAAGAAAAAAAGAATGAAACTTTAAAAACATTAAACAAAGAAACAAACCAACAAAAAAGACATTAAATTTTCATTTACATTTTCCAAAATAGAATAAACCAAATTCAAGAATCCATACTGTTGAACCTTGAGGGATAAAATGGTCATTTTTTATGGTCACAACTAATTAAGTAAAATTATATTTGACATGTGTATTTGAGTGTTTATATTCAGCTAAATCAATTTGCAACAATCAGTGTGGCACAAGCAGTGATAAATGCATCATGACTGTAACAAAGGGCAAATTCAAGGATCGAATTTTTTGTGGCAAAAGCGGAAGTAGTTTTTGGTGAACAATGATTGAAATCTTCATTTTAGGTGATCACTAGTGAATTCCAATCATCAGAAAAAATTTTCTAGCATGATTACAAAAATTCAAATTTGCATTCTTGGAAAAGTTCCCGAGAGCAGTCACAACCATTGTCATGATCATGAAAAATGATCATGACGAATTGTCACCAGTAGAGTCATGATCATGAAGCGTAAAAATTCAAATTTTTGCTTTGGCGCCCATCAATTATCATGATCATGACACGGTCGCAGACCTACTACGTTTTTAGGTGGTTTCAACGGCTCTATTTGCATTTAATGCTCCTCCAACAGCTAATTTCTTCTATGAGGATATAAATACAAGTCATTTTTCAGCTGGAGAAAATTAATAAAGTTGAGCAAACATCTTTAAAGCAATCTTGTGAAATTAATCTTGAATCAAATCTTCAACCACCCAAATCTTCATATTTAAATTCTTGTAATTTCTATCTAACTCAAGAGAGTTCTTGAGTGTGGATTGGTGAGTGTTTAAATTCCTTCATTCAATAGCTCAATTGTGGGTTTGAGTGAGTTGGGTTAGGGTTTTAAATACTTGTAAGCTAAGAGGATTGTTCTTAGCAAGTGGGTTTAAGTGTGAGCCTTGGGAAAACACTTGGGTAGGTTGGTTTAAGCTTGTAAAGGCTTAATCTACACCATTTAAAGGCTTAATCTACACCATTGAAATAGATTAATAGTGGATTGAAACTCTCAACTTGTTGTTGAGGAGAAGACGTAAGCTTAGAGGGCCGAACTTCTATAAATCTTTAGAGTTTCTATTACTCTTACTCTTCATCTAATTCAACTTTAATTCTATTTTTAATTAGCTCTTGAGAGGAAAGCCAAAAAACTACCCATATTGTTTAAAAAGCCAATTCATCCTCCCCCCCCTCTTGGCACTTGTGGAATTACAGGGTGGATAGCTTCCTGAGCCTGCAGCTTATTATTCTTTTTGTATTAAGCTAACTACAATTTTTTATAACTAAATATTGGGCTTTTTAGCTTAATTTGTTTAGGGCTTTACCCTTAAGTAGTTTACAGCTTTAGTTTAATTAAGTTGTATATTTTGGCTACACTATAAATATGGGCTAGGCCCAAAAATATTAAGGAAAAATATATATTATTAATGTTTTTTATTAATGTGGCCGAACCTAACCCGAGCCCAATCCGACTTCCGATCTGACCAAACCCGATAATTTTCAGTTTCTGAAAGTTCGAATTCTTTAAACAATTCGGTTCGGCTCGGGCCCATGTTTTGTTGTTAAAAAACCGACCGGTTCTTGCACCCATGACTTCCGACCCACCCGATGCTCAGCCCTACGCTCCACAACACCACTTAGGCCTGGCTACGGGCCGATTTAAACCCTGAACCTGAACAGAAATTGGTCCGATCAAAACGGACTGAAATTGGGTTGAATCGGCCTGAAACTGTGGGGAGGACCGGTTCAAGGTTGATTCCTCCCTAGATGGAACCGTAAACCAACGATTCCGAACCGGTATTTTTTTTAAAATA
>CATIWK010120031.1:0-15190 GCA_949634005.1 Mallotus japonicus
AAAAATAATAACGTCAAAAATTTTAAAAGATTGTTGTATAATTATTTGAAAAGAAAATTATTATATTCTAAGTCTATCAAGTTTGTAAGATTATTATTCGGATAAAAATATTAAAAGAGTGTTGTATAATTGTTTAAATAGAAAATTTATTAAATTTGTAATAAATTACTATATTATAATGTGACTCTATCAATATTGAAAAATTATAATATCATATAAGTTAAAAAAAATACTCTTGTTATTTTTTTTTTGAAATAAAAAATACTCTTATTATTTTTAAAAACTTATTAAGTTAAATTTTCTTAAGTAAGGAATTAAAATTAAATTAATGAAAATTTTTATTTGTCTTGCATCTATAATTATATTTTTAAAAATAGCACATAATTTGTTTGATAATAGTATTTTCGTTATATAAGAAAAGTAGTATAATTATCATTTATTATTATTTTTTAATTTTTTATTAATAAAATAACAAATAATTTCTTATCATCTTATAATTGATTATGACTATAATATTTTTGTCTAAAATTAATACGAGAGTTGAAAAAATAATTATAAAAAGTATTGAAGAAATATCATACAATTATTTAAATAAATGACTTATCAAAATGTTATGTATTATAATTATATTATATTCTTATATTAAAATATAACACTTTTGTTTTTTAAAATTTTTTTATTTAATTAAATAATAATAATATCAAAGTATATATTTAATAATTTCTTTATCATCACGAGTCTAAAAAAAAAAATTTTGTTCACGTGCGTAGCACGTGGTTATTTACTAATATATATAAATGTACGACGGGGAGGGGGACATGCAAAATTACAAAAACGTCTTCATTCATTGTTATATAAAAATTGGATAATTTAGTCATTTACTAATAAGAATTAAATTAAATTAATTAAACTGTAATTCTAAGTAAGAATTAAATTAAATTAACTAAATTGTAATTCTAATTTAATTGAAAGTATATTTTCTATTTTAATTAGGTTACCTTCTATTTTATCTCTAATAAAATTATATTAATTAAGATGTAATTCTAATTTAATTGGAAATATATTTCATATTTTAATTAGGTTAACTTCTATTTTATCTTTAACAAAAATTAAATTAATAAAAATTTTAGTAGTAATTTTGTGAAAAATATATATTTTTCAATTTTAATTAGGTCTACTTATATTTTATCTAATGTAAATTAAATTAAATAACATAATTTTATAAGTCTTATGAATTTAATTTAATAAGTAAATAACTAAAATCAAAATTAATAAATTTTATAAAATAATTAATTATGAAAAGTATTAACACCAAATTAACAAATTAAATTTTTAACTTCTATTTTATTTCTAATAAAAATTAAATTAATTAAAATATAATTCTAATTTAATTGAAAGTATGTTTCCTATTTTAATTAGGTTAACTTCTATCTTATCTCTAACAAAAATCAAATTAATTAAAATTTTGTTAAAAATATATATTTTCTATTTTAATTAGGTATTTTATCGAATATAAATCAAATTAGATGATAAAATTTTATAAGTCTTACAAAAATTTAATAAGTCTTATAATTAATTATGATTGTAATATTTTCTTATATAAAAATAATTTGAGTTGAAAAAAATAATTATAAAAAATATTGAAGGAATATCGTACAATTATTTAAATAAATGACTTATCGAAATTCTATAATTTATAATTATATCAAATTTGTAACATTAAATTGTTATATTAATATATAACACTTTTGTTTTTAAATAAATTTTAGTTAATTAAATAATAATAATAACGATAATAATAATATCAAAATATATATTTAATAATTTCTTTAATATCACGAGTCTAAAAAAACTTTTTGTTTATTTACGAAGCACGTGGTTATTTACTAGTCTCTACTAAAAAAGAATAAACATTTAATACATATATAGATATACATGATGTGTTTATGTGTTTTAGTATAATAACACATATGAATAATTATATGGATTTTATTATTGTATTTTCATGAGTTTTTTTTTTAAAAAGAAAAAATAAAATAAAGTTTTAAGTTTTCATCCCCATCAATTTAATTTAATTTTTCATTAGGTTAAATCATAAAAAGTGAATTAGATGAAGATGAGCGTACCAAAAACGTAGTCGTACCAATTACCAACCAACGAAGTTGTACTCCAAACAAGTCATATAGAAATAGAAATAGAAAAAGAAGGGAAGGGATAATAGTACATTAATATATGTATGTAAGGTTGTAGGTATCTGCGTGCGTTCATCACAAAAGCTAAAGCTAGAGCTGAAGGTAAAGGAGGCAAAACAAGTCACCACAGATAAAGAAGACACTGCCTGTATTGTATTTGTAAACCCCAAATCCACATCTCAGCACCCACACTCAACCTCCTGCAACCACCGTCATGTCTGTGCCGGTGGAAGGGATTGCGGCCCCAGCTCCCCAATCTGACGGACCACCACAGCTGCAGCAGCAAGTAGAATCACAATCGCAGCCAAAGTGGCCTGGATGGCCTGGCGACAACGTCTTCAGGCTAATTGTGCCGGTCACCAAAGTAGGGAGCATCATCGGCCGCAAAGGAGAACTCATTAAGAAGATGTGCGACGAAACCCGCGCCCGCATTCGCATCCTTGAAGGCCCTCCTTCCACCTCCGATCGCATCGTTAGTTTCTCTCTTTCTTCCTTTCCCTTTTCTCTTTTCTTTATGTTATTGTTTTCTAAACCTTTGTTTTACCTTTTAATTATTTCTGTTTTGGCACTGAATTTTCAAATTACAGATTTTTCTACAGTACTAAGCTGTTGTTTATCACACCATACCATACCATACCTTCTAATCCTAATTTTATATCTTACTAAAACTGGGATTTTGATTCAACGCTGTATTTGAATAATTAAAGCTCTCATTTTTCAGTTGCACATCTAAAAGCCCTAACTTCTGGATTCATACCTATATCAGTACCCTTTCCTTAAAACAATGATTTCTTTCTAACTTCAAACTGTCGTTTGTTCAATTCCAGCTCCAATGACATAGCAACATGCCCCTAGTAAAGTCTCGTTCTTATAGATCCTTTTGCGGTTAAGTTGTTACCCTAAGAGAAGCTGCTCCAATTCTTCTTCTGTGCTCTATTGTTTAATAAGGTCTTCTTTTATGATTCTTTGCTTTCTGTTTAGCACTATATATCAGTATGAGCCAAGATAAACTGTAAGAGGTTCTCTTATGACGTCTTCAACAGAAAATTGTGATTTTTTTATTTGATTTTCAAGTGTTGCTGATAGATGTTACATATAAATTATTTCAGAAAATTTCATTCAATAATTCACTCTTATAGGCCCTGAAACTTCAGTTCTAAGAGAATCTGGTAGTTTCAAACTGCCAACCTTTAAGCTGCTCTACAACTGAAAATGGTTATCTGCTTACCACTTACTCTAAACTGCCAAAATCTATATCTCAAGAATTCCTGTTTTTGAAGATATTTTTGTTAATCTGGCCGTTATTCAATTGTCATGGTTGCATGCTCTCAATCATACTAGTAGCTTATACTTTGCACTCTTGTAACCCACTCATAGTCTGTATAGGAATATGTGTACGATAACTGATAACATATATAAAGGTGGTTTTGATGCTAATTAGTATTCTTCTAGTTGTTTAAGTGTATGTTCATAGAGTGGTAATGCATTTTGGTTTTCTCTCACGAAGTCCCAATTGGACTTCAAATCCCATTTGTCTGACTGTTGCCTGCGATGTGTTTGGTGAGGTAACTAATCAGTTGTTCAAAGAGCCGTGATGCCTATTTATAATTTATACACTGCTGCCCAGTTGAAGCCCCATTGAATCTCTAATCCTTTCCTATTCCTTTTCTGGCTCAATAACTGGGCCGGGTTTGAAAACTTCGATGCAATCTTGAAGTGGTTAGGAATGATGAAGTCTTATCACTGTACCTGACCTCTAATTAATATTCGTGTGTTATTGTTTTTCTTGCACGTCTTCATTGTAACAATTTCATATATTGTGTCCTTAAGTAAGTAAAGATCTCTAGCAGTTTTCTTTATCATGTTATGGGGTGCTAGATGACGGGTCAGTTCTAATGGTTTTAGTTTGTTTTCTTTTAGGTTTTGATTTCTGGAAAAGAAGAGCCAGAAGCAGCACGATCTCCAGCAATGGAAGCGGTGATAAGAGTGTACAAACGTGTTAGTGGTCTATCCACAGGCGAGGGTGATAGTACTGGTTCAGCTGTTGCCGGTGCTGCATTTTGTTCCATAAGGTTACTAGTTGCATCTTCACAAGCAATTAACCTAATTGGAAAGCAGGGATCTACAATCAAATCAATACAGGAAAGCACTAGTGCTACTGTTCGTGTTTTACCAGAAGGTGTGCTTCTATCAGTTGCGATCTTTGAGCAATTGATCTCTACTGTTTATTATTCCTTTTTTTTTTTTCCTTCTTGAAATGGCACAATGCGTAATGTCTACATTTTTGTTGTAGAGGAAGCACCTTCATACGCTACCTCAGATGAGAGAATTGTGGAGATACATGGTGAAGCTTTGAAGGTTTTAAAGGCATTAGAAGCAGTACTAGGACAGCTGAGAAAGTTCTTGGTTGATCATTCTGTCATTCCTATATTTGAGAAAACTGTAAGTTTAAATGTTAGAAATTTCTTGGTTTTTAGTGTGTGAGAATCATGAATTAATTCATGGTTTGTTGCAGCACAATACAATAATTTCCCAGGACCGCTCTGCTGATGCTAGGGCTGATAAAATCCAGCTTTCGCTCCCTTCACTTTCTTCACTCCATTCAGCTCCTGCTCAGGTTGGAATTGGTTCTGAATACTCCCTGTCATTGAAGCGTGATCCTTCAATATATGATTATGAATCACATCTTGACCAAAAGACCTCCCAGTCTGGACTGTTACTTTATGGGAAAGATTCTTTACTTGGTGGATTACGCTCGACAGGACTTGGCCGTGCAACAGCTCCTATAGTTACGCAGGTTTGTGTAATTAGTCAGTCATTGTTACTAAACATGATTTGGAAATTTTTGGGTATATGAAGGTGACTGATCTGTTATAGTGCCCTGTTCCATATGTGCTTTATTGAGAAAGGTCAATTATTTGTCTTAGAAAGATCTCAGGATCTTTTCCTTAAGGAGTTGCATCTGGAAAATACATTCTATGTCCATTGTGATAATGTCTTAGAATGTTAATTTTATTTTCTTTTAGCTTGTCTTTCGATCGTCTTTTGCCCTTTCTTTCTCTCTGAAGCAAGCCTTAGACTGAAAGTTTAACTTGAGAGTATGGAGGAAATCTACCCTGGATTGACACCAGGCTCCCTTTTCACTTTGAAAAGATTGTTAGGATCTATGGCTATCAAATTTATGGAGAACTTTTCATTCAGCATCAGTTTTCCCTTTTCTTTTTTTTTTTTAAAGATCTTTTAGATGCTTTTTGAGGCATGAATTCATTTCACCCATGTATCATACTTGCTTTGCTGTGTACTGTGATTAATATTGACAAATTAATTCATTCAGATGACGCAAACAATGCAAGTACCTCTCTCATATGCTGAGGATATCATTGGGGTTGGTGGATCAAATATTGCCCATATTCGTCGTACTAGCGGAGCAATTCTTACAATACAGGAAAGTAGAACACCTGATGAGATTACTGTGGAAATCAAAGGCACCACTTCTCAGGTTCAGATGGCGCAACAGCTTATTCAGGTAATTGCTTTTAAACATGAGATAAAACATTTTGCTATTTGTCACGTTCTTTTTCATTTTTTTTTTCCTCTTTTTTATTTCACTTGTGGCAATCTGTGTTCATTCATTACATGACAATTGATGACAGTTTTTAACTTACTGTCCAAATTGGGCATTCTTGTCTGTAGGAGTTCATAAGCAACCAGAAGGAACCAACACCGAGTGTTTATGGGAAGATGGATGCAGGATTTAGTTCATATTCACAAGTAACAGATACCAGCTACCCTTCGTCCTCTTTTGCATCGAATCTAGGAGGATATGGATCTTCAAGCTTAGGAGGGTATGGATCCCCTGGTGTAGGAGGTTATAGCAGTTACAGATTTTGAATGTTGTGTGTGGAATGCCATTGTAGGACGCGTGTTTTGGTGATAGTTGGAACTTGGGTCAGTTTAGTTATTTATATTTCATTTTAAACACACAAACATAAATAAAAATTATGAACTTGATCCACTTTCAGTGAAATACTGAAAAGAAACGGTGAGAAGGCCAGATAAATCTGTTTCTTGGACAAGTTGAAATGGATGCATTTCCCTTCTCACGTGATGTGAAATTGAAATGTTGGTGTGTTAGTTTCATGGATATATATATATATATATATATATATATTGTCTTTATATAAGCTTTAACTGGTAAGGTGATTTTAGTTAGGTTATTCGGGATGAAGTTTACTACTGCTCATGTTCAAGTAGAAGGCTTGGACAATTAAGGACTAATGGAGAGCCTCAATAATTTAAAGTTTGACTCTGATTGGACTTGCAGCGAGAAAATTGATAGCATGCACTGCTCCAATTGGAGATAAGCTTGTGAGGTGGGGTTAACTCGTGAGGTTGGGGTGGTTTTAGATTTGGATTCAGCAGCAGGAAATTAGCCTGGCTGGCGCCTTGCGATGCATTTGAATCTCTCGTCATGGTTTCGATTCAATTAGGCAGCAGTGGATTTGTTAGGAGGAATAGGAAAAAGGAAAATATCTTCACTTTTACGGTTGATTAAAAAAATGTTACAAAAATATTAAAATACACTTTTACGGTTGATTAAAAAAATGTTACAAAAATATTAAAATACAGAAATTTTTTTTCAAATATTCGATCTTTTCTTTTTTTCTCTGCAATTCTGTTATTTTTTTTTCTCTTTTCATTCTTTACTACGATCTTCTTTTTTTTCTCTTTTTTTTCCTCTCTTTTCATTTTGTACTACAGTCTTCTTCCTCATCTTTTTTTTCCCTTTTTTCACTCTTTTCATTCTCTACTCTTACATGATATCGTTAACATCATCTCCAAAATAAAACTAAATAACCAAATGTTTTCTCTTCAAAAATTCTTATTCATGACTTTTTTTTTTTGATTTGTTGATTTAACTTTTGCTTTTCTAGATCTTTTCCCTTCAATGGCCAGCAAAGATATTAAAGACAAAGCAAGCAGAGAAAAAGTGAATGACTTTGAAAGTAAAATTGTCTTTTGGGTTTTTTTTTTTGAAAAAGAAAGTTTTTATAGCTAAAAACTTGAACTGTATAATTGTTTTGGGCGTTGGAATTTTAGTGTTGTAATAGGTCTAGTTTGATTTGTTTTAATTGATAAAAGTGTGTTTTCCTGGTTCTTGGTAGGGGTGTGCAAAATCGACCAGGACTGATGAACCGACCCGTAATCGAACCGAAAAGAGTCGGTTCAATTTTGATTTTGGAGTTTTTGTAAATTTCAGTTGGAACCCGACCTGACCGAAAAATCGAATTTTATTATATTATATATATTTTTTACCCTAAAATGTATCAATCTAATTGATGTAGCAAAGTAGTAAAGGTAGTAAACGTATCCCTGAAGGTCAACGGTTCGATTATAAGTGTTGTAAACTTTGTTTTTTGCTTTTCATTTGACAAAAAATGATAAAAACCTCAAAAATTACATTGCCAAGGGTTGAATTGGGTTATTTGGGCGAAGAGGCGCCTGCTTTAGCCATTCCACTGCTGTAGTCTACTTGTTTTTATTGCTTCGTTTATTTTATTTAATATTTGTTCAGTTATCCAAAAACCGACGGGTATCCGAGCAAAAAACTTCCGTTCGAGTCGGTTTTGGATTTTGGAAAAAAAAAAAAGAAAACCGATCCTAACCCGTCGGATGCACACTCCTAGTTCTTGGTTGTTTTTTTTATTTTTTTTGTTTTATGAGGTTGTTTTTTGATTGTTTTTCATGTTGTTTTTGTTTTTTTTTTCAGGTTTATAAGGTTGTTTTTCAGATTTTTTTTGTCATGGTTGTTTTTTTACAGTTTTTTGAGCTTTTTTGCAACGGTTTTTTTGGCTGTTTTCATCTTTATTTTGACAAATGCCTACAAAACAACCAAAACTCACCACCTTCTTCATCATCATCATCTTCTTCTTTTGAAACTCATAATCTACAATTAAAAAATTTTTTGCCCTGTTTTCTTCTTCAGCATCATCTTTTTCTTTTTCAGTTTGTTTTCTGAAAAAAAAAATCATCGTTGTTGTTGTCGTTCGTATCATCTCAATGTCTCAATTTTTTTCCATCATTGACAGTGTTGGGTGTTTTTTAGTATAGTTTTAGGTTCATGAATTTCCTTCTTTCCCAGTTCTTTCAGCAGTGAGTAAGAGAGATTTAGTTTTGAAAGAAGCAAAAAAATGAAAGGAAAGAACCAGCATGTATGGATTTATCGTCTACCTTTTCTTCATTCACTTTTGAATGAAAACAAGAAAAAACCGTAAAAATGAAAAGAAAAAGAAAAAGAAAGTAAAGAAGAAAAGTGGAGAATGAAGCGTGAAAAAAAATAAGCACACCATATTTTTGAAAAGATTTAGATCAAACACAGTGTAAGATGTAATTTTTCCAATAGAAATTGTAATTGGGTAGCCTAGCCAAGAGCTTGATTAGACAAGTCCTATTTTTGTGTTTTAATGTTGAGGTGCAAATGGGTTGGTTTGAGGAGTTAGTTTACATGTAATAGTGTTATTAATGTCAATGAAAATGAGTCTAAAAAAATGAAAAGAAATAAAAAGATAGTGCTCCAGTGGTGTTTAATTAGAGGGATCTAAAGGTGGTAATTGAAAATAACCATTAATTCAATTCAATCTAAAAATATGTTATGCAATTTTTTCCTTTAATGCTTAAGATACATATTGATCTCTTCCAAGCAACCGTTTGTTTGCTACAATTCAAAAAAAGGAGAAGACTTCAGTATGTTTGAAGTTATATCGCAAATAAAGGAACACATATACATACGCTATATAATTACTTAGACAGTAACTTGTGGAATTAGAAGTAAGAATTAAAGATCTATATATACATTATCCTTATATTCATCTAATTAACTTCTTCTATGTTGACATTCAACAACTTCCTTGAATATTTTGCACCCCTTTTGGAAACAATTAAAATCATCCTACTGCTCACTGCTCTTTTCATCCTTTTGCTTCCTATCTTACTCAAACAACACCCCTTCAAAAGTTCCTTAATCATTGCATTTTGCCAAAACGCACTGCTAAGGACATTACCATGAGATTAAACAGCTGCCCTCCTTAATTTTTTTATTTTATTTATTTTGAAGTGTTTGACAAGTAGCATGCCAGCCATGAATCTGCAACTCGCTCTCTCTTTATATGTATTAGCTGGGGTTCTTATGTTTATATTTCTGGAGAGTCTTCATGACAAATGCTTGTCAACTACTTCACCATTTACATCTTCCATATAGTCATCCAAGAATTATTTTTAAATTTGAGTCACCTTAGACGATATCAAACACGTAATCTTGACTAGTCTCTTTTTATGAATTATATGATTAATTAACTTTTCCGTATTATTTACGTGAATGAACAAGGAACCTTAGTTTATATTTCTCCAATAACAAAATGATTTTGAACTTAAATGTTGAATTGCCTAACTGAATAGATGAAAAAAATGATGCCAAATCAACAATTAGAATTTTTTTTAAATTCTATATATTTTTATCATCCCTTGTTATTTTCATCTGTAGATTTGATCTTCAACAGTCCAAAATGATTTCAGTATCATATTATAAATAAATATATTATATTATTGTAGAAATTAAGACCAAAACAAATTGAAGTGGAGTTTTCATGAGTTGAAGTGGAAAACAAGTAGCCTAGCAATTTCCAACTGCTCTTGTCCTCAATTATAATATGTATGTGTATATATCTATAACATGAACGGTTTCATGTCAAATATCAGATAACAGTTAATATGTAGGTTGAACACAATTATTTTCTCTTGAAAAAGCCATGATTATGTATACGAATGTTTAACTAGTTATATGCTCGACTTTTTATCTGTAATTTAAGTATTGATGTATATGATCTCATTCTCATATTTCATATGGTAATTAATGGAATCATACATAAACATTTTAATTGGTGGGGCAATGAAAGGCTTAATGCGTACCAATTAAGGTGTGCGGTTCGATTTCTTCTCTCTATGACATTAATTTGGCATTGAAGTATCTCTCGATCTCATTGGTGATGTTCTATATATATGGTGATCATCATGTTTCTTAATTCAAATTTTAAATTTAGTAAAATAATTATAGAAAAATTATCCATTCAATCACATATGTATGTAAGTATTTTCCTCATGGTGTAATTAATTAAGTGAAAAATTAATTAGGTGTTAGTGTTTTTGAATTATAACAATATGAGGAAGACCCTGGGCAATGAAAATTATGAATACTTGAAGTGTTTGATAAGAAAACAAATTAAAGATGGTGATGGATGGATATAATGTCTAGCAGTGCCATTTGAGAATATATATAAAAACTTTTGGAACAGCTTGTCGCTCAATAATTCAAAGTTAATTAAGCCTCACAATCTAGGCAAAATCATAATTAACCCACCCCTCAGATGAGATGAGTGCTGAAAATGAAACATAAATTAATTTATATAGAAACATTGTTATAATTATAACAATATTTCATCATACATACATATAATTAATTGACATTACACCTAAAGTTACTCATTACTCTGAGGACAGAATTAGTTATTTAACATATATATACTATTTTATAATTAAAAGCTCCATTGTCACAACTCTTTAATCATGCAACACTTTATGCAATTCTACTCTTCTTTGAAGACATAATTCGGAATTGTTTTCAACAGGTTTGACAAGTGTAATTAAGTACATGATGATGATGAAACAAATTAAACCTAGCTAGCAATTACCCAGTTTTATATACAGTTCCATAAGAACAGTCGACCAGATGCGTCAGCTGCCTGCTTTTGACTCTTTCGTTTTGCTTCCTGTTATAAGGAGGAAGAAGAAGAATGTATAAGTTTGGTGTAAAAATAAAGCGGCACAAGCGATCCGTTGGATGATTTCTATGAGAATCACGTGGCATATGTTGGTCTGAAATCTGAATGCAAAGGAAAGAGAAGTTACGTGAGGCAGTGGAGATGTTGATGTTGCATTGCATGTATGTATATGTATTAATCCTTTGTCTTATTTGCATGTCCAAGTCTTTCATTGTATAAATACGCATAATAATAATAATAATAATGTTAGATGTGGCTACATGCGATATGTATATCAACAGTGTATCATTAGATATTTCTAATGTATTATTATGCCGGTGTAATTATTTTTTTTACTCCCTTATTTAATAGGCCACAAAAGAAAAAAAAAGATAAGAATAAAAATGAAAAACTAGTAATTTTTTTTTTATTTTCTAATATATAATGACGGATATACTGTAAATATTACATGTAACACATCTATATCGTGGATATAATTTCATCAATAAAACGATGTGCTATCACTTACCCCTCTATATGAAGGTAATTATATTTGAAAGTCCAAACACAGGACGAGGTTAGTATGGTAATTTTGCAATGAATATGCGTGGTGTATCATATACATAGAGTAGTATGTACATGGATGGTAGCTAGCTAAACAAATGAAGGATTACTTGAAAGAGTATCCATGTTTATTAAGTATGGGATTTTGATTAACCTTGTATTAGAAGACCCATATTAGGTGAGAGCCTGAGGGAGACATTAATTCATTTTTCTCTTATTAATTTCTTCTCCACTTTCTTTCACAAAGCTTAAGATCTCAGGTTTCTTGCGCATGGTAAGTAAGAAATGTTTCCTCAACTCTGACTCCAACTTGCACCTTCATTCATCTCTACTATCTATAGACGCCCTTTAACTTACTTTTTATTTTTTCTTTTCTTTTCTTTTCTCCTTAGTTTATCAAACAAATGATATATATAACAAACCTAATTCAAGAATTTTAATCTTTTCCATGCAAGTAAGTAAGCAAGCAAGCAATATTCTTCCTATTTCTATTCCTTAGGAATTTATCTCAATAAGTTTAGATCCAAGAGCTAGTTTCCAATTGGTCATCCATCCTTATTTCTTGTTCCTTTGGAATTTTATCTCATCCTGCTAGCTACCTAAGGCTAGGGTTTTGTTTGAAACATCAAGCAAAGCCCTAAGAAATCCAAACTAATATGCAGGCTTTGCACTGCATGCACACATATACATATAGTCTTCGCCTTTATTTTTTGATGATTTTTTAGGGTTTTGTAATTTATGACCAATATCATTCATATGTCGTTTATTTCTAATACAGAAGAATACGGGTGAGAAAGGGAACAAGGAAAGGCAGAAGGAGAAATTAGTTATGGAAGGAGATGCAAACAAGGATGAATCACTTCCACCAGGGTTTCGGTTTCACCCCACAGATGAAGAACTTATAACTTACTATCTTGTAAGCAAGATTTCCGATGCTAATTTCAGTTGCAGAGCCATTGCTGATGTTGATCTCAACAAGTGCGAGCCATGGGATCTTCCTGGTACGTATATGTGTACTTATATGATCTATTTATATTACTCATCAGTATCAAGATATGCAAGCTTCATCTAAGATTCTTGTATACCCTCTTTCATTTATGCGTGTACTTTCTCAACCAACGTAGGAAAATTTCTTATCTAATTTGACCATTGTTGATTAATGTTCCAATTTGATTATTTGTTTTTGTGTGAATTGCAGGGAAGGCAAAAATGGGAGAAAAAGAGTGGTACTTCTTCAGCCTTCGAGATCGGAAATACCCGACGGGAGTGAGAACAAATAGAGCTACAAATACTGGTTACTGGAAGACAACAGGAAAGGACAAAGAGATCTTCAACAGTGTTACTTCAGAGTTAGTTGGGATGAAGAAAACATTGGTTTTCTACAGAGGAAGAGCACCGAGAGGAGAGAAAACCAACTGGGTCATGCATGAGTATCGTATTCACTCTAAATCTGCCTTTAGAACTAATAAGGTAACAGTAATAATCCTATCTTTGCCCTTGATATAACATCCTACATGCATATTAATTCTTTTAGTCTTCATCTAGGTTGCAGGTGGCATTTTTCTTCTCTTGTATGAGTATAGATGTATACTCCTATGTACATATTTTATTGAAGCCAAAAATCTTTTCTATTAATTAAGATAATCTATATTACGTACATAATGTTTTTTTTTTTTTTTTTTTTTGAGAAACCTTCTTAGTTTTTGGTAGAATATATGATGGACACATTAGAGCAATCTCTCACTGAGTGCTCGTGCGTCTGTCGAGATGATCTTTTTGGATCTTGGAGGATCATTCTAATCTAATTATTAACTATACTTATGATCACTGAGATGAGAAAAGAATTTTTTTATAAGATTGGATAAATTGGGTTTCGTAAAGAAATATGACTTGTTGATTTAGCTGATGAATTTAAAGGGCTAAGTTTTATAGAATACGAAAACTGAACAACTTTGCGATATAAATTTGGCTTTTAAATTACACCATATTGAATTTCTTGTGAATCTAATTGAAACAAATACTGCATCTTGATTCTGAGCCCTACATGTGTGAAATCCAGCAGGATGAATGGGTTGTTTGCCGAGTGTTTCAGAAAAGCGCAGGGGCTAAAAAGTACCCATCAAACCAATCAAGGGCGGTGAATCCTTACAACCTTGAAATGGGACCAGGCGTTGTACCATCACAAATGATGCAAGCGGCAGAGAACTATCAGTTCCCAGTTGGAAGAAACTACCTGAGTCAAGCAGAACTTGCAGAACTTACAAGGGCATTCAGAGCAGGAGGGTCAAGTGCTAGTGTGAGTGTACCGCTTCAATCCCAAATGAATTACCCACTTGGAGGAGGAGCAGCTGGATGCTTTACAATATCAGGGTTGAACTTGAATCTTGGAGGGGCTGCCATGCAACCCATTTTTAGACCAATGCAGCCCTCTCCTCCTCCTCCTCCTGTGATGAACCAGCAAGATGTTGCATCTTCCATGATGAATAGCAATTCTTTCACTGCTGAGGCTGCAGGCTACGGTGCAGAAATGAGCAGTGCAAATGCCCCAGGCACCAGATTTATGGGCGTTGAACATTGCATGGATTTAGATAACTATTGGCCTTCTTATTGAGAAAGAGGGGTCAATTCAGTTGAGAAAATAGACAAGTTTGTTAATGTAGAATAATTAGTTCCAAGAACTTATAATTATCTCTTTATATGCACTGTGTTAGGGTTTCCAATGGTGGGTAAAATGCCCAGATGTTAGACTAATATTTTATGTTAGGGATTCAGATCCCTGAACTTTCCATCGTTTTGTAATTTCCTCGTTTCGAATTGGGAATGAACTATTCCTTTTCGGTCATCTATTATAGGGGATTAAAGGAAAAAATTCAACATTCCACAAGTTTTTTTTTATTTGGTAACATAATCCCAATAATTTGCATGAGGGGAATTCTTACACATTGAACAAGAGTATTTCTTATATGGGAGATTCTTCCCTACACTGGGTGTATATACTTAATTTTTGAGTGCGGCCCGCTAGACAACATGAATTTTTTTTTACCTCCATTACCATGGGCTCTATTTATTGGAGTGTAAGAATTTTGAGGAAATTTCATTGGATGCCCTCTTTTTATTCTTTCACTTTTGTTTTCTTTGATTTCAATTGGAGCCTGTTTTTGATACATTTATGAAACTTGGACACAACTTCAACGTTTGTTGTTTTTTTTTTCCTTCTTTTTATTTTTATTTTTTCCATAATTCTTTTTTTACTTACTTATTATTCTTAAATTCATTTTAATTTAATTTTATTGTATGTATTTATTTGATTTGTATATTTTAATAATTTAATTTTATATTCTAAATAACAATTTTTTTTTTAATTTTGAAACTTACTATTATTTAGAATATAAAAATTAATCTAATTAAACAAAAACTTACCTATAGTCTTCAATAATTATTAGAATTTAGAAATTAAACTAATTAAAGTAAAAATTACCCATAGTGTTCAATAATTATTTTTCAGTAAAAATAGCAAAAAATTATGAAATATATCAAATAAATTATTATTTTTATTATTGATACTAATAAAAGTAAAAATTATATTTATGGTCTTAATTTTATTATTAATGATGAAAAAAC
>CATIWK010120047.1:0-11165 GCA_949634005.1 Mallotus japonicus
GAAAACAGGCACTTCTCATACTTTGGCTTAATAAATTAAAAATAGAATATATCATATTAATTTTATTTTCTTTAATTTTTGTTACCATAATTTTTTAGATTATTAGATTAGTGTTATAGTATATATAGTAGTGTTTTAGTTAAAAAATAATATTAAATAAATATTTGGGTGAGTTAAGGCAGAAAAATATGTAGTATATAAATATTTTTAGAATTTGAGTAGTATTGAGATATATATAATAGTGTTTTAGTTAAAAAATAATACTAAATAAATATGGTAAATATTTTATTTTTAATGAAAATTAGGATTTTTAATGGTTTGATACACTAAATATTAAAGTGAATACTCAATTGTGAAGATAGATACTTGTCAAATTTTTGACTCAATAACTTTAGAGCTCAACATTATATATATATATATATATATATCCGTAATTTATATATTTTAAAATATATAAATTACGACTAATTAAAATAAGGGGAAATTATATAAAAAAAAACCCCAACATTAGGAGGTACTTTCAAATAAAACTTTATCCAATTTTTTCTTTCAAATATAACCACAACCTTTAAAACGTTATAAAAAAAAACCCTCATTGGATGACTGTACTAGTAACATGAGATGAAACTGTTTTTTTATGATCTATGGGGTCCACTTGGATGATTGTATTTGTAACAGGAGATGAAACCGATGCATTTGCCCCCAAATTGATATATTCTCCCCTTCAATTAAGTGTTTCATTTTGGATTAGCAGACTGTTTAGACAGATAAAAGTGCAACTTAGTTATTACAACAAAAAACTCAGCATACTAGGTATATGAAATTTCAATAAAAAACTCAGCATTACCAGTACAGTCATCCAATGAGAGTTTTTTTTTTTTTATAAAATTTCAAAGATTGTGATTATATTTGAAAAAAAATTAAATATAATTTTATTTAAAAGTACCCTTAAAGGTTGAGATTTTTTATATAATATCCCCTTAAAATAATTTTCAAAATTGGTAAAGATGAATTCTCATTATTTTTTTTGTGGCCATGAATTATAGAAAAGGATAACTATTTTTTTTTTCAATACTTATCGTAAAAATGATAACTTTCACTGATATTTTTTGAAATAATAATAGTAGGAGTAGGAATTTTGAACTCTTAAATTTTCTCAAGTGAAAATATTGCCACCACAGAAGCGATGCCACATATAATATGCTAAATGTGACAAGCCAAAATGAAATGATTGTGGCATTGAAATGGGGCATGTGAAAGGGTACAAGGTTGCCTAGTCGAATTGGCAGGATGCCGACAACATACGTGGCTATGATTCACATGATCGGTCTACTTTCAGTAAATTATTATGTTCATAAGTCACCTTACCTTATATATAGGGGTAAAGTCCGATTTCATCCCTCAACATTTTCATCATTGTTTTTTTTGAAAGATTTTCTTTTTTGGAAGGATTTTGATCATAGTTATAGTTAAACAAAAATTGTTTTAACAGCTTTTACTATGCTATATATATATATATATATATATATATATATGAAATTATAATCATTAAATTAATTTTTATTTAATTACAATTATTAATTATCTCTATGTATCAATATCTATAAAATGTATCAATGACTATAATTAAATAAATATTAATTTAACGGTTGTAATTATATTTGTATATATATATAAATGTTTTTACTGAAGAAAGACTCTTAATGAATTAAATTTTTTTAATATTTTAATTGCTCAATAAATTGATATTAATATGATTATCATGGTAATTTGTTTATATTTTAAAATATAAAAAATCAAATTTTTTCTTAAATATAATTATAAAAGATAAATAATTTTAATTTTGTGACTAAAATCATTTTCCTTTTGACTAAAATAAGGACTAATAAAATATTAAACATATTTTTATAATTTTTAGATAAATTTTTATTTATTTGTCTAATTTTTAGAATTATTTAGTTTTTATTACAAAATTTAGGAGTTAAATTGACCAAAAAAATTAAAAAAGGCTAAATTCGTCTTGATAGAAAAATTAAGGACCAAACCAACTCTGTTTCCAATTTGTGATATCCACTTTTATTTTTTATTCTATTTTTAATTTAAAATTTTTGTTCAATAAAAATTATAAATAAAAAAAGAAAATAAAGGTAGTGGTGGGTGGGGTGGCGTGGCGTGGCAGCGGATGCGTGGGGGCATACGCGTGGGAGGAAAAGATCTGTTAATTAAAAAACATGGCAGAGCAGTGCATGTGAGGAAGGAGCAGCGGTCGTTATGGTAGTTATGCGTCAACTGATCCCATCAACGCACGGGCAATTATTGCCTCCCACTTATTGTTTTTACAAGGATATATAAACGGGAAAATTATTATTATTATTATTATTTTTTTATAATTAAGGCTCTATTTATTTGTGTAAAATATTTTTTCAGAAAATATTTTTTTAATTTTTTATTACTTGGATTACCAAAAAAAATAAGTTAGAGGAAAATAAATTGTTAGTCAAAAGAAAATAACTTCAAAATAAGGTAAAATGACTCTTCAAACATCTCCAATAAACTCTTTATTTGAGCAAAATTCTTTATTTGAGCAAAATTCTTTATTTTGAAGAGTTAAACTAAAAAAATAGTCTCTAATACACTCTATATATTTTTATTTTAGAGTAGAGAGTTGATTTGATTCTCTACATGTAGAGAGTCAAACCTCTTTCTCCACTCTAAAATATTTCAATTCCCTATGCAGAATATTAATTGATGTTTATCTATTTATTGAAAATGATTTTCTCTTTTATCAATGGAAGAAAAAAATTACTCCATCTGTTCCTAAATAATTGTCATTTAAAGATTCTTCACATAAATTAAGGAATGTATTTAATATATGTATAAAATATTATACTACCCCTCAACCAATTATTAGCTTTATATAGAGTCCCAAAATGCGTAGATATCTATTCAATTAATTCTCCTATATTAAACAAGGGTGAAATCGGAAAAAAAGTAGTTAAAATGCATCGATAACTTAAAACGACAATTATTTAGGAACAAAATTAGACTTCTAAAATGACAATTATTTAGGAATAGAGGGAGTAAATAAATAAAGGGAAATCTTGTAAAAAACAAAGGAGAAAAAAATTAAGCATTAATGTTTATTGGATAAAGTAAAATGAAGATTAAAAATATCAAGATCTATTGGAGTTGTACAAATTTCTTCATTCTTTATATTTAAAAATTCCTTCAGATGCTCTTTATTGTGCAAAAAAATGCTCTTTAAAATAAAGAGTACTATTGGAGATGCTCTAAAGATGAGAAATAATTTTCCAATACCTTTTTCAATGTCTTCTCTCCTCATTTATTGCATTTTCTTTTATTTTTTAATGTCTTCTCTCTTTATTTATTGTCTTCTAGCCAAACATTGGAAAATATTTTCTTGGAAAATAAAGTTTTTTAGAGAATAGTTTCTAAAAAAAAATATTTTTCAAAGACAAAATATTTTCCGCAAACAAACAAAGCCTTAAGTGTCCATATCCATAAGAAAAAATTAGTCATGAATTCACGTTTTATGCGGATTACAGGTAATATACATATTTTAAATAAATAATTATAATAAAATACAAACTACAAATTAATCAAATATAAAGTTAGAACTTATTATTTTTTTTATTAAGAGAGAGTATGTATTATTTTTAATAGGCATACCAATAATTATTATTGAATAAATAAAATATAATGAATATAGAAAATGGGTGAAAAATTACATATTCATATTTTTAGGTTAAAAAAAGAAAAATGTTTTTATTTGAATATAATAGAAGGGAGATTCTTGACTAGGCTGGGTGTAATACACCCAACGGTTAGTTTTGAATAATAATTTAGGTGTTTTGTTTTTATTGGACAATTATTTTACACTTAGCTTATGTGTCTTATATCTAAGCATATGGTGTAATATACCCAGCCTTGACAAGAATTGCCATAATAGAATGTTTCTGTTAAAATAAAAGATATTAGTATTTTTTTATGGAAATGAAGAGTAATATTTTAAATGTAATTAACTTAGAGTATTTTATATTGAATAAAATATGTGTATTTTAATAAAAATGAATTTATTAATATTTTTATAGAAAAATATTGTGAATTTTAATAATTAAACGCATAAAATTTTAGGAGTTCATGCTGAATTATGAAAAGAGACACTTCTCAAATTTTTAGCTTAATAAATTAAAAATAAAATATATCATATTAATTTTATTTTCTTTAATTTTTTATCATAATTTTTTAGTTATAATAAGATTAATTTTTAAAATTATTAGATTAGTATTATAGTATATAGTAGTGTTTTAGTTGAAAAATAATAGTAAATAAATATTTGAGTGATTTAAGGTAGAAAATATGTAGTATATAAATATTTTTAGAATTTGAGTAGTATTGAGATATGTATAATAGTGTTTTAGTTAAAAAATAATACTAAATAAATATATGGTAAATATTTTATATTTAATAAAAATAGGAAAAATTAGAATTTTTAATACTTTGACACTTTAGATTTTAGAGTGAATACTCAAATATGAAGATAGAGACTTATTAAAATTTTTACTTAATAACTTTAGAGTTCAACATTTAATATATATATATATATATATATATATATATATATATATATATATATATATAGATTTTTAGGAATAAGTATAATTTGGTTTCTTGTGGTTTTGCCTTTTAGCAAAATCAGTCCTGTAATTTTTTTGGTATTTATGCTCCGTTTGTTTGAAGAAAATATTTTTGGATTACCAAAGAAAATAAGTTAAAGGAAAATAACTTTAACACAAGGGAAAATAATTTCCCATTCTAAGGATGAGAAATCATTTTCCAATAACTTTTCCAATGTCTTCTCTCTTCATTTATTGCATTCTCTTTTATTTTTCATTGTCTTCTATCCTCATTTATTGTCTTATAATGCTGCAACCAAAAATTGAAAAATATTTTCTTTGGAAAATAAACTTTCAGGAAAATATTTTCTCCAGAAAATATTTTTCAAAGATAAAATATTTTCTGCAGATAAATGGAGCCTTAACTACCCTACGTTTCACATTTATTTACATTTTAGTACCATTCTAACTAATATTATCATTAGTTTATGAGAAACTATTAATAGAGTATTAAATTTAAATGATAAATTTATTGTGTATAAGATTTATGATCAATCCAACCAATTAGTTATTTTTAAAAAAAATTATAAATTTATTTTGAAAATCATTTCTTTTTATTCATAAACAACCAAACAACCGAAACAACTTAAAACAACAAAAAACAACACATGCAACAACCATACCATTAATCCATAGAACGAAAACCTCAAAACAACTGAAAACAATCCATGCAGCAAACAACCGAAACAACTTAAAAAAACGAAAAACAACACATGCAACAACCATACCATAAACCCATAGAACAAAAACCTCAAAACAACCGAAAACAATCCATGCAGCAAACAGACTAGAAACCCATAGAAGAGGAATCTCAAAACAATTCAAAATAACAAAAAATAACCAAACAACATAAATAATTTAAAACAATAAAAAAAAAACCAAAAGCAATCCATGCAATAACCAGAGCATAAACCCATAGAACATAAACCTTAAAACAATTCAAAACAACAAAAAAAATAACTCATGCAGCAACCATACCATAAACCCATAAACATATAATTAAAAACAACCAAAACAATAGAAATAATCTAACAATACCTATAATACTAGAAACGTAAATCCAAAAAAAAAAATGAGAAAAAATAGAATTCATAAATCACCTAATTGGCGATAACTAAAAAAAAAAAAAAAGACACCCACTCATCAAATTAAAAAAACCTTGAATTGACAAAAATCTATCAATACCTATAGCACCAAAAACATAAAATTCAAAAAAAAAAAAAATTAAAAGAAGAAGAAGAATGATAAACACCCATAGCATCAGAAATACAAATTTAAAAACAAAATAAGAAGAAGAAGAAGAAACATCTATCGCAATCGTTTGAACTTTTTTTGCGGCTCAAAATTCATTATTAATTGGTTAATTTTGTAAATTTTATTATAATTTGTGATGGGTGTGGAATAAAGATGAAGACAATGATGAATTTGGGGAGAGATTATTAAAATAATGAAGAGAGCAAAAATGAAAAAAATAAAAAATAGTGTAAAAATAAAAACACAAGCCGGTTAGTTTTGAAAAAAAAAAAAAGTTACCGCATTTTTGAAACTTTTTTGTTTTGACTATAGATATTTGTATAATTTTTTCTAGAATTTTAATTTTTTTTATTTCATTTTAGTTATGCTGAGATTTTCTTTTCATTAATTAAATAAAATTTGAAATTTTTTTGTTTTATTTTAGTTTAGTTATTTTTCTCATTCAACTAAATTTTTATTAATATTTTAATAATAATGGTTCAATTATTTTATTTTATTTTAATATTTTCAAAAATATTTTAATATTTTTATTTATAATTAATGTAATGAGTGAAAGGAAAAGCAATTTGTTAAATTATAAAAATAAAAAGTAAAATATAAAAATTAATAATTGTGATCCCTACGGGGAAAATAACAGTGCAACACATGTTAGAAAAAAAGAAAAATATGAAATGGTCATAGGCTCAAATGATGGACTTCATATAGATTATACATATTTAACAGAAAATTCAATATTTGGAGGGGCCAACACAATTGTAAGCTAAAGGTTAGGTAAATGATAACTTTTTCCAAAAGTTAATAGTTTGTTTTTTTGGACTTGGAATAGTAATTAGCCTAAAATAAAATAAAATAACAAAAAAGATGGAGCTTTCACATGCATAAAGAACCAAGCGGTCCAAGCCCCGGCAAAGAGAAAATATCTTATCCAAAATTTGCCTCAAATAATCCAAATTGAAAACGACCTACGCATTTCGGAAGGATGATATCACATGTGTTGGTTGTTGAAGAATCTCCTTAGCTTTTAAATTGAGGAAAGCAATTTCAACAACGTATTTCATTCAAATCATATCTCCAAGGTTAATTATATATATATATATATATTTGTCATAGATCAAATGGTTAAATCCCAATACCATAAGGGGAGGAGATAGGGGTGGAGGATTTCATCCCTGGTCTCCTCAAACTGTATGTCCACACCTTTTTGCTACTTGGGTTAATCGTGGGAGACGGTTATTTTTATTATATTGTGGTTGTTGATACTATACATCATTAATCACACTATATCGAGACTAAGAGGAAGCCATAAGTGAAAGTAAAAAGATTAGAAAAATTATTAATGTTTGGAGCTCTCGAAAGAATTTGACGAAGGTTTCAAAGTTTTTACAAAATAACTTGTAAATACAATTGAAATTAAAAAAAATGACTTCTAAATTTTAGGTCCGCAAACCCCAATACTTAAGTTAAATTTGTTTGTAAATCACTATATTTATGTGTCTATTTAAATAATGTTGTCAAGACCTCCCCATATATAAACAATACGAGAAAGATTACCCGCGCTTCACAGTGGGCAATATTAACAGTTAGTATTTTAATAATAATAATTTAAAAAACTAATAACAGAAGATATAATTATTTCATAATAAATTACTTAGCATAATAAACTACACACGCTGCGCTATATATATATATATATAATGTTTAATAAGTACACATAAAATTTAATAATTTAAAATTTAGATATGAAGATAATATTTGAAATTAATATTTTTTTTAAGTAAAATGTTCAAAAAAACATGAAGAGTAAACACATTGAAAATAAAAACAATGTCAATTTTCCTTGTCATCTGGTTCATCAATCATGCAAGGAAAAAGAAACTATTAATAACAAAATTATAATGTACTTGGAAAAATTAACAATTTATTTTATTATTTTTTAAAAAAAGTATGGAGCAAGTTTCTTGACTGGTGATTCTTTTGAAAATAAATCAACTTGTAATTGATGAATTGATAAAATAGGAATTTCAATAACGATATTTTGACTGTTTGATAAGAGAAAAAGTAAACATGAAAAAAAAAATTCAATGAAAACAGATAACACATCAAAAAATCTGTTGAGGTTAATTAGCTAGCTAAAAGAAAAAATTACAAAATTCACAATGAACGGAAAAAAGAAATTTTCAAAATTCATAATGTTAAGCAATAAAATTATAGCCAAAGTAAAATATCACTTTTTTTTTAACACAAAGTAAAATATCACTTAGTGTACATATAAGAGTTACAAAATTCATAATGAAGGAAAGGACAAAACCGATAGCGCATCAACATGGAAGGACGACGTCATTTTGAAGGCAGGATTGAGAGGTTGTCAAGAGGGGTAAAATAGTCAAAAGTCTACCAAGGAAAGCGGTGACAAATATTGTAATTCCCTGCAAAATCAGTGGGTAAACATGCACTGTAGCGCTATAGTGAAATTGGATTCTGAACTTCATATGTTTATATAGATTATAAATTTTTTTTTTGAAAGGTTAGAAAAAATTGTTTACCTTCTCTTTGATGGATTCTAATTTCTTTTATTTATTTTTTTGAGAATCATATGCTTGATGGGTTTTGCATTTAAAGTTTATATTCACGTGTTTATGGTTTTTTCTTTGTTCTTTTCAACAAACTAAATATTATTAAAACCACTTGGCACTATTCGCATCACAAACCGTTTTTACTTATTACATGAAAAATGGAGGGTAAGTGAGAGGAATACTGGAAGAGCATAGGGATGACATAAATGCACTTAGAACCCTTTAACCTAGCCAGGAGAAACATGTAGTCACTACTCGGTATCACCCGAGAAATTGACCGGTTAGGAACTAAGCAAACTTGGATCCCTCGCTTAGAACCAAATTTGCCCGAAGAATAAAATATTGGGTTTAGATGTCAATGTCAGCAGGAGCAGGCTCTTTATATTCGAAGTATCTCCATATTGCCTAGATGCTGAGCAGGGCTGACCTTACTAGTTTAACACAATGCTTCCAAGAAATATGTACTATTTTGGATGCAATATATGCAAATGCAAACACAATATATATACATAAACACACAACAATATTATATAAAATATATGAGCATGACAAAGTGCATGAGCGTGGCAAAATGCATGAGCATGACAATATGTGGTATATTACATAATTCCGATCGGTTTTAAATCTTTTTTTTTAACATTTAATTACAAAAAGGTCCCTGAAGAAAGGAAGCTTTTACTAAAAGGCCCCTGAAGGAAGATAACTTTCAATTTAGTCCTTGAAAACTCAATTAAATCCTTGAGAAAGAGCATTTTAGCCTTTGAGATCCAAAAATCAAATTCTGAGGATCTATTTATAATAAATTCTCATCATTGGAGTCCTCTGTCGCATCCACACTCCCTTATCGTGGAATTGGGTGTCTACAATGACCCTGAAGGTAAGGAATGGGTCTCCGGCTGGTTGAGACCTCCTCGCCCTGGTCCTTCCAGTCCTCCTCTATGCCCTTAAGAATCTCGGGATCAAACTCACTGAATGGATCCATAATCGTAAGGGAACCTAAAGAAAACTAGAGTCAGAAACCTAAAAAGTTTAGAAAGGAAAAGCTCTAGAAGCAAAAGAGAGAGAGAGAGAGAGAGAGAGAGAGAACAAAGTGAAAAATGAAGAAAAGGACAAAAGAGAGACCTTATATAATGGATCAGGGCATGGGTTTTTATCCACGTGCGTGGGTTACACCCTGGGTCACACAGACACATGTTTAATGCTCTGTTTGATGCATGGATAGCCCTAAAAGGCTACATAGGCCCACATAAACTTCAAAAAGGGGTACAAAAGTGACTTTACAAATATATTGTACTCATTTTCAAAAAAAAAGGGAGTCTATTGTCTCCTACACCCGTGTCTCATGTACGCGATTTTCAAAATTCAAGAAAATTTTACTTTTTAATTTTGTTCTTCATACTTTCTAAGTAGGAAAAAAAAGATGATAAGCAAAAGTCAAGAAGGATAGCAAGTTATGAAAGTTAAGAATACTAGTGAATAGTTATGAAAGGCAAAGAACCTAACAAGACACATAATAAATCTAAAGGGAGTGTTACTTTTGCTAAAATGCATACACTTGCATTCATGCATTTGCATTCATGTATACGTTGGGTAAATTATATAAATGGTCACTAAACTTTGAACTTAATTACAATTTGTTTGCAAAACTTTAATTTGTATCTTTTTAGTTACCAAAGTTTGTTAGGAAATTTCCGCAAGTGCACGATTCGCAACAAGTAGTAAAGTTCGAGTATCGAGTATTGTTCCCACGAGGAGATTGATACGAAGTACTAGCCTTAATTGTATTTCCATAAGCCAACAATATCGAATAATAGTAATGAAATAATAAATCAACTAGCAAGAATGGAAAACTTTAAGATGAAATAATTCTTTTTAAAATTTAATAATTTAAATCTAGAGTTCGGATTTGCCTCACTAGCTATTACTTGAATTATAAGATCCTTTTACAATTCAATTCATTAACACAGTTAAGGGTAAACTACTCAAATTACCTAGAGTCTCTTTCGAGATCATCTAAGAATACCAAAGTTAATTACAGCCTATTTTCATGGTCACGTCAATTAACTAGGGTTCATTAAGTTCCTTAGCAATTTATTACTCCCCGAAGGATTCGTCTACTTCGTAATCTAGGTTCCTAAGTTTTACAAGTCTATGAGCAGATAAATCATGCAACTTTCGTTGTCTCTAATTTACCCAAAAACATGTATTTAATCAGGCCTAAAATCAAATATGAGAACAGTAATAAATAACTTGTAAAATTGATTGAAAATTAATTTATTGAAAGGAAACAAGAATGCAAACAAGTAATAGACTAGCTACACAAATCCAAACCCTAAAGAGAGTTTAGCCATGCATAATTACGACGATGAACAAAAACAGAATAAAGAGAATTAAAGATGAAGAAGAAAGAATGATTTTAGCTCTTAAATCTTGCACAATTTCTTCTTCAAACTCCGTTGATTTCCTTGTTTATGTCTTCAAAAGTGTTTTTTCTCCTATAAAAATTTAGACCAGCCTCCTCATAAAAGAGGCAAATAAGGGCTATATAAAATAGTTCCAAAACAAACCCTAAAAATAGTTTCCAAAATTCATTTATGCTGAAGTGCACGGCTGTGCACTTAATATGCATGGCTGTGCACTT
>CATIWK010120079.1:0-15361 GCA_949634005.1 Mallotus japonicus
TAATCTTAATTATGAAAATAAAATCCAAATTTTAATTTTTCACATTACCTCAAATCCAATCTGAAACCTAAAACTTAAAGTACCTTACTTTAATTCAATTGGTCTAATCTCATAACAAATTTAATTTCGTTTATTATTATATTTTTGCTATGTATATTGCCTCGTCATCTGACAAAAATTTGTGCCAGTTTGGCTTTTTTTTTTTTTTTTTTTGAGAATGGAGATGTGGGGATCAAACCTTATAACCTTTAAATAGAATCGATCTCGTGACTAAATTTAACCAACTCTAAACGGGTAACTTAATATTTAAACACCTTAAAAATACTTTCCCTAAATTTATGAGGATGAAAAATTGAAAAAAAAAAAAGAAATTGAACCCTCAACCTCCAACTCATACCCCACCCTTACATTTTGATTACCATGCCAAAGGCTCAACGGCACCGGTTTGGCTTTTTGTTTATTATAAAAGGATATTTATTGATCTTGAGAGGAGTTCATTTCATTTCACACACTGTATTTTTTGCGTGTACAACACATTCTTGCTAATTTGTTTGGGAATTTTTTCCTTTTTTTTTTTGTTTGACGGATTGTTTGGGATTTGTTGATATAAGAGTTCTCATCCATTTTTTTTTAAAAGTTCCCATTCTACTTTTTTAATTAAAAATGATATTTTTTCTGAATTTATTAATTTCTTAATATGATGTAACATAATAAAATTAATTATTTTTTAACTATTTGTATTTAATATTTATTAAATATTTATTAATCTGATTTGATTTACACACTACTATAGAAACAATAAAAAATTTTCAATAATTAAAAGAAAATAATTCCTATCAATTATTCTAATAACAACTGTTGGTAATCATACTAATTATTTTTAATTTTATTTATCTAAAATATTACATTCAACTATTAGATAAATTTTTAATAACATATGTTTTAAATTATTTATACTTAATTAGTAATTATGAAATGTACAAGTTGCATATATAGTTGTAAAATAAAACATACATTGAGTGTATAAGAACTTTTTTTTTTATTATTTTCTTCGTAAGTGTTAAATTTAATTGCTACTTTTTACTGTAAGGAAAGTAAATTATTATTATTATTTATATATGAAAAAGAATTGTGTCTCGTATTTTATGAGATAGAACTATCAATTACTTTTTATTATTTTTTTTATATTATTTGTATCTAAAATTTATTAGACTATTTTTTAATATGATTTAACTCAAACATAATTATAAGAGTAGTAAAATTTTTTCAACAATTAATTTAACATAATCCATATGTTATATCTCGAGTCAAAATATATCATTTTAATGAAAATTATCATTGCTAGCTGACCTTAATAATTTGCATTTTTTTTTTTTCACTTTTGAAGCAAAATTTGAAGGTGTAGGCTCTATTATTGCATTGTGTGTGGGATAACATGGCACAATTTTGAATTACTAATCAAGTTGACAAATGAGTTCTTGCTATTTGTATTATTCATCAAGATTCAATTCCCCTGTTACGCTTATACTACAAGAAAAACGTAAATCTTCCTTTATAATAACCTAAACAGATGAATAATAAAAAAAAAGTTTTTTTTAACCGACAGTTTAGATAAAAGAAATAAAATTATATATATATATATTTTTCCTGAAAGAACTGTGATGTGTGATGAATTGATGAAGAAGATGATGATGAGAAGAGAATAATTTCTTGAAATGACATTACAAGTGATGAAAATACCAACAAGAAGGAACAGATAATTCTGTCTTAAACACGACAATAGCAAAAACAAATGATTAATTATTACAAACAGTCAAATAACAGAGCTGACCTGATCTCCTTATATCCATTACAACATTTTCTTGTTCAAAAAATCCTTAACGCGCCTGATCTAAGCGCGTTGATCTTTTTTTTTTCTGCCATCATTTGCCCGGGAGAGTAACTGCCGGCCACGGGCCACCTCTCTCTCTTTATTTACAGTAGAGCTTTGCTTTTGTAATTAATGCACACACCACCTTCTCTTTTCTCTCTACTATTATATTCTCATCCACTCCCTCTTCACTTATTTTCTCTCTTGATTCTTTGTGGGTTTTGCTGTTTCTGATCCTTAAAGTGTGAAGTCTCTGCTAAACAAAGGTACCCTTTTGTTTTAACAGATTTGTGTGTGTGTGTGTTTTTCAAGAACTCTTTCTTGTTTCAGTTTTGCCTTGATCTTTGGTTGTTTGTTTAAAGCAAGACTTTTCAAGTGAATTAAATTCTTTTGAGTTATTAATGCATGGTTTCTTTGTTGATTTATGGTATGTAGTAGTTTGAAGATCTGCCTACTTTAATAGAGTGAGCTCATTTTCAAGGAGAACTCTTGTTTGTTTGCTGAGAAAATGAAAAGAAAGTCATCATTTTTTATGCTTGCTTTTTTGAACTACTGTGTTTTCCATTTTTAAAAACGGAAACTTTACCAACTGGTTTTAAGGTAGATTGATGGGTTCCATTGCTTTGTTTTCTTGGAGCCTCTTTAGCAATGGTAATTTGATAAATTTCTCTCATTCTTTTCTTTGCTACATTTTCACTTTTTCTTTTTTTTTTTTTTTTTTTTTTCTGTTTTCCCCTTCTTAATGATAATTACGTAATAGTTACTTGACATCTTGTTTTCTCTTTTCAGGCCATATTTGATTCTGTTTTGACAAAATCATACTTTTCTTTCGTCCTTTTCTGCTTTTCTGTTTCTGCTTTATCTCTTCTTGATTTTCTATCTAGTGGGAATTCAAAGTTTTGCCAAAGTTCCTATCTTTCTCTATCCCTCTCTTTCTTTACAATTTACTTTCAAAAACTATGGAATATATTTAGTTCTTTTTTCTTTTCTCATGGGATAGTGTACTGTTAATTTCAAATTTCTTTACTTTTTTTTTCTTTATGACTTCTGCAAATTTTGAAAAGTGAAATATCTTGGCAAAGGTGTTTAGTTTGCTCTATTTTCCCTCCTTTTCTGCACAACTAACCAGAGATTTAGGAGTTTAATCTTGTGGGGATATAGATAAACTTATTCTTAACTCTTTGTTCTAATATCTTCACCGGTTCTCTTTGTGATTCTCACTGTAAAGGTAAGCATTTGAGAATCATCCGCACATATTCCTTTTGTTGTCTTGTGTATATACCTTCTGATTTTACTAGTTATAAGGATACCCTTCTGTTTCGTTCTATTTGAGGGAAAATATAAATTTAAGTGTAGATCTCTCATCGGATGTGTGATGGATGTTTTGAGGTGTGGAAAGTCAATTGACTAAATTTAATTATTGATGCTTTTTATTGTTTGGAAACATGACAGGTTTCTTGTTCCATGGTTTGATAGATGTGCTCTTTATTTTCCTTATTTTCCTGTCTTTGTTGGATTCAACATTCAACTTGTAGTTCATGGTTTGAATTAAAAATTATAATCTTGAACTGATTTGTTAACGTGAATCCTTAGGAAGGACAAAGGATTAAGATAGCTTTTCAAGTATATTCTATTCCACGGTCACATGGAAGACTTTTTTTTAATATGCTTTGTTTGATTTGTAGGGATTTTTCCATGCTTGCAGCTATATCTATCTTCTGGCTGAGCCTGTAATAAAAAAATCAATTAACTAATGTTTCATATTTTATATTCAGCTGGTTTCTTGTCAATCAAAGTAACACGTCACCAGATTGTAATTGACCAAGTTTAAGTGTCCCATTTTTTTTTTTTATTGAGGTGTAAAGTGACCTGTGGTTTTATGGGTGGGAATCTTTGGTGCTTGGATAGTTCTTTTCTTGGTTGACTGCTCTGGCCGGTCATATGAGATCTGTTCTTCCCTAAGAAGGAAAGGTTGCCTGTTTATTACACTGGTGATGTCTTCAGCATCCTGAGATTGAGTAAATGGGGGCTTGTGTCTCTACTAGCAGTCGAAGCACTTGTAGTAGCAGGAGCAATGGAGAGACAGTTGCCCCTCCTTGCTTGGGAATTGGATTTTGTGGGCAAAAGAAAACTAAAAGAACATTCTCTGATCATGTTATTGCACTGCAGCATTTACCCTCCATACCTAACAGGATTTTCACTAACGGAAAGAGCCGAAGTTCTTGTATATTTACTCAGCAGGGTCGCAAGGGCATAAACCAAGATGCAATGATCGTGTGGGAAGTGAGTTTCATTCTTTCTATTGAAATTAGTATTGAATGACTTTTGAGTTAGTTGCTTAGCTGGACTTTGATTTTGTGTAGGATTTCTCATTGGAAGATATGACTTTCTGTGGTGTCTTTGATGGCCATGGTCCACATGGCCATCTTGTTGCTCGCAAGGTGAGGGATGCCCTGCCAATAAAGTTACTATCATTCTTGCACTCTAATCAGTCAAGACAAAATGGGTCAGGTCAAACCTGTTTTAAGGGGAATTCAAAGAAATCAGATGTTGCAGATTGTGAGAAGGATGGCTCGGCTGAGGATAAATTGAATTCTGTATGGAGAGAAGCATTCTTAAAGTCCTACAAGGCCATGGACAAGGAGCTGAGATCTCATCCTAATTTGGACTGCTTCTGTAGTGGTAGCACTGCTGTCACTATAGTAAAACAGGTAATCATAGGAAGCATGGTCAATATTCTACTTATCCAATCTATGTAACTTTGTTCTTATTTTGTGCATCTATTTGTGGCTTTTAAGGGCTCCAATCTTTTTATGGGATATATTGGAGATTCTCGTGCTGTCATGGGATCTAAGGACAGCAATGATTCCATGGTGGCAATCCAGCTTACTGTTGATCTAAAACCTGATTTGCCAAGTAGGTAGTCATATGCTATTGTATTTAGTTCTTTTGGTGATTTCCTACTATGTCTGAACCAAACAATTGATTTAACACAAATTGTTACAGGGGAAGCAGAAAGGATTAAACGATGTAAAGGTAGAGTCTTTGCCCTGCAAGATGAGCCTGAAGTGCCAAGAGTTTGGTTGCCATTTGATGATGCTCCTGGCCTTGCGATGGCACGGGCATTTGGAGACTTCTGTTTGAAGGAATATGGGGTTATCTCAATACCTGAATTCTCACATCGCCTACTTACAGAGAGAGATCAATTCATTGTTCTTGCATCTGATGGGGTACAGTTTTCATCCCTGATTTTTCTTTACTATATCTTTTCCATCTGCTTGTAGATAATTTAGGAATTCACAGCTAATGAGAAGACTTTTCAATATTACTATCTACACTTGTTGACTGTTGATTCAATGTCTTTTTGCTATGATCTACAATCTGTAAAATGAAAAAAAAATATTATCAAGCATTGTGATTGCAATGAAGAAAGCTTTTGTTGACAAATTTATCTAAGTTATATTATTATTATCAGTTTATCACAGTCCGCAGGCTCAATGCTGTGGCTTGTGGAAACAATTTGCATTTTGGTTGACTGCAATAATTGAAGGCTTAGGTTTCTTAAAGCTGAAGACTTTCCATGTTAGATGTCAAAAACATGCTCAAGCAATGCTGACTCATGTTTTTGACTTTGTTGTATGTTTCTGTTTTCACGCTTGATTATTTGAATAGTTATCTGCACCACAGGATCACAGATATATTAGTTTCAGTTTCATTTCTTTCCTTTTATTTTATCTATTTATTTTTTTTGATGAAAAGCAGAAGGGTCATCAGGGCCTCATCTTTGTTTAATAACGGCTATTCTTGTTCCCATGGGTGCTTTGCAATGCATACAAAGCTTAAGGACCAATTCAATTCCATATAACATCATCCAATTATGTCCTAGGAAAATTTTGAGTAAAAGATTGGTCTCTGCTGTGAGGGAATATAGAAATTCTGCCTATACTGTTTAGATCTTGTCATAACCATAAGGAATTCCAGGATAATCAGTGAATATATGCTTCGATAATTTTAGGACGACTAATCATGCAATCAGTGGAAAAAACTAGAATTTGCTAAGGGGCCTCAAAGTAATAGCTTTTATTTTCACATTATGGTTTTTATAAGTTTTCAGCTGTGCATGCTTTATGATAAATTATAAGTACAGAGCAAAGTGACAAATTCATGTAAGTACAGGTAGCTGCATATGTATTGTGCCTTTTAGAAGTGATTTATGCATGGATTTGATAAGTTGCAGTCAGTTTTGTTATGTGTTTTTAGCGTCCATTAAATATAAATAGGTTTGGATTATAGGGTATTAATGTAGTTAATAGTTAAGACTAAATTCTACTTATTTGTCATATCATTTTCTGTCTCTTATCTGCTTGTATCAGCTGTTAAGTTTATGTTGCTACAGGTTTGGGATGTCTTGAGCAATGAAGAGGTGGTTGAGATTGTATCATCAGCTCCAACACGGTCATCGGCTGCAAGAATCCTGGTGGACTCAGCTGCTCGTGAATGGAAGCTAAAATACCCAACTTCCAAGATGGATGACTGTGCAGTGGTTTGTTTATTTTTGGATGGGAAAATGGACTCAGAATCCGATTATGAGGAACAAGGCTTTTCTTCTGCAACCCTTCAAAGCAATCATTCGGGCAATGCAATCGAATCAGATGATGGCCAGAAGTCTGAGCCATGTTTGCAAAGGAATTTCACCGTCAGATCATCAGAAGAAAATGATAGTTATGGAAAGCTAGCAGCTGAAGCTGATGGAAATGGGGACGCAGTAGCTGGTGAAGATCAGAGTTGGTCAGGTTTAGAAGGCGTCACGCGAGTGAATTCACTCGTTCAACTTCCAAGATTTTCTGAGGAAAGACTGAACCCATAATTTTTCTGTATCCATGGAAATGAATGGGACTGACATAATTGTACTCTTTTGGCTTTTGAGCTTCACTAAATTAAAGGAAATTCCTGGGCTGGTGGCATCGTTTTAGAAATTTATGCAGCTAAACTATATTGCTGTAGCCTTTTGTTGCTGTACCTCACAGAAGTGTAGCAAAACAGCTTTCGTTTAAGGAATTGAACCGAATCAATACAGTTGTTGTTAATATCATCTCATTGCTTCCACTATTCTGAATTTGCTCATGTTAAGATAATAAGCTAGCCTGTAGAGCCAAATTCCTGATGAGACTAGGTGTCTAACCAGAGAGCTTTATGTTATAGACAATGAAGATGATGAGATGAAAACTTGAGGTAGACAGAAAATGAAATGACTGAATCAGTTAAAAATGAGAGAAGGAAATGCGATCATGAGGAACATTATTGTCAAATGGATTGATTGTTTCTTTCTGTTAGGATTCAGGAAATTCTGATACCTAAGCCAAACCAGATCTGTGAATAATCTTCAAAGGGGAATGAAGGCAATGATCCTTCCTGGTGCAAATGGCGGGCTAGTAACTCAACTTTACACTTGTTACAATTTGAGTACTAAATTTTAATTTGCTTCTTTTTGTCACCAGCTTTGATTTTGTTTCAAAAGGGTACTATCAAAAAATTTTAATTCTCTAAATTTCTCTTAAAAACCATTTTAATCATTGAATCTCTTTATCTTTTCAATTTAGTTCAAAAATTATAAAAAATTTAAAAGTTTACTTCTTCTAGGTTTTGATACCACTCATGATAAGTCTACTCTTACCAAGTGGAATCAAAATTTTCCTTATTTCCTATAAACGTATAGAAAATATGGACTTATTTGCAAAAAAAAAATAAAAAAATAAATAAATTTTTAATTTTGGATTAAAATTATAATTCTAGATTGTTTAAGTACCAAAATTTTTTTGAGTGACTACTATGAAACTAAATAGAAGTTCGGTATCTAAAAATATACAAATTAAAGTTTGATAATTGAATTGAAACAAGGTTAAAGTTCGGTACCCTCCGATGCATTTGACCCTGCAAATGACCTAAATTTGCTTTAACATGTACCAGTAATGTTGGAGCTCTATGAACATGGTGGATTCCAACAACAGAAGCCATAATGGCAACTTAATGGAATTTTTTCATTTTGCTACTATGATAGACTGAATTCAGATGCTATATTCTCTGCATTTTTTTTCGCACCTAACAACACTAAGCATATATGCATCTGCTAATTACACTTTTCGTTCTAGTCTCTATTAAATTCGGATGAGGAATAATATTTATGGGTCGCCAAAGTTGGTATATATATATATGGAGACACACATACCAAACAATTCGGGATCTATTTATAGGCCGAAAGTGTTGGTGAAAAGAAAATTAAGCAAATGCAAAAACAGGGAGATAATGAAGTTCAAGCTCAATAACATATCAAATCAAACTAGCACATCAAGCTTTTCTTATCTTAACAAGCACATAAAGCAAAATCAAACTCAAAAAGGTCTCCTAAACATGAGCAATATCTTTCTGAAAAAGATGCATTAGCATCTATCAATCACCATAAGTCTCTTATCATTATGGCATCAAACTAAGAAAGGTTTCCTAAACATAAACAATATCTTCTCTGAAAAAAATGCTTTAGCACTCTATCAATCACCATAAGTCTCTAATCATTATGGCCCTTTTAGAGGAAAACAATTGTTCTTAACTCACACCATACATTCACTTAACGCACTTTAAGGTTCCACTAATGGATGTATATTCTTTTAGCTTGTATGCATTTATTTCAGAATTATATACTGAACCAAACAGGAACATGGATGCCACTAAATCACCGCCAAAATGCTTACCAAACTCATTGTATTCTGCAGTATATAAGAAGAGCAACTCTCTCTTCCAAATTCATCATCCCATACCTAGCTACCTCTGCTACTGTTCTCTTACAGAATTACAATGGCTTATACAACCAACTTGTCCCTTCTTTCTCTCCTTGTCTTGCTTGCAATATCTGGGCAAGTACTAGCAGGTCGCCAGATTTCAAAGGAATCCAAGGATGCTGATGTGAAACAGCCTGAGTTTTTTCACCCTGATTTTTTGCACAAACATCACCATAGCTTCCTTAAGCCAGGCTTTGGCTGGGAACATCCGCACCCACACCCACACCCACACCTTGGTGGTTCACATCCGCACCCACACCCACACCCTAGCATTCCTTCCATCAATCCGCAAACTGGCACCGGAGGTGAAAGTTACCTTCCAGGTCGAGATGACACACTTGTCCCAAATCCTGGGTATGAAACCCCAAATCCTGGGTATGCTGGGGTTCCAGCTCCTATTCGCCCTTGAGTATGCACTACTCCTACGTAATAAATAGCGGCCAGCATCATTGCTAGCTGCATGTTTTACCTTTCAGTGTGATAGATATTAGTGATAGTAGTTTGTTCTATTATGGAGGTCCAGTCTGTTAAGCTTCCTCCACGAATAAATGTTGTTTGATGTACTGGTTTCTGTCTTGTAATAGAATGCAACCTTGGACTTGTCCTGCTTCCTTTCTCAAGAAGCAAGTGCTGCATTGCAGCGTTTTTACTACTCTCTCTATTTGAACCTGTTCTATCCTGTTTTGACGTTGCAGGTATTCCTATCCTGTAACAGTGACATCACATCTACCCAGCTCATCATTGTGAACATTAGAGCAGAGAAAGATCATTTCTTTACTTGCATTTTGATAAAAGTAACAAGATTTCCTCATTGTCTAACATGTGACAGAGCACTAGCCTAAATCATAAAAATGCAGATATGAAACAACCCAGGAAAATAGGTACATCGAATTCATTAGCTGCACTTATAGCAGTCCAAAGTTTGAACAGAACTACGTATGGAACGGTTTTGCAAGCAAATGCCAAAACAACCTAAATCTAACTTGAGAACTCAATTGGAGACGATCTATGGATTAAATTACTCAAATTTCTGATTCACATCCTTCATGTAGAAAGAATGGACTCATTGATTCCTTTCACAGGTTTGAATCTCCCATTGAGCTCAGAATTAAACAAAGCATCACCCACTTGCCTTGAACTTTCAGTTCACTCAACTTAAAATACGTAAACTGCTTGACACCAAATTAAAATTAATGACATGCATATAAACATTTACATATGCATCAATGAAACCAATGATGCACCATTTATTTTAATTAAAACGACATTACTGGGCCATAAAGACCACTTAAATATGAATATGTGTACTAGTCACCAAATCCAATTTTTTTCCCACTCCGGCCAACTATATGATCAAACAATACTTTTTATCTATTTCTACAATAAAAGGTGTTTCCAGCAGAGCTTTACTGTCACTTTCATACAATATTTACATCCATCTGCTCCTACTATGAGCTATTCTTCCCATTTTTGCATAAGTTCATTCAATGTATACATGACACAAGCTATCAGCTACTAAATCAGAATATTTTTCATCTGATCAAACGACTAACAATTCAATGTGGAGAGAGATCATGTCCACATAGAAGCAGTTCTATTATATATTTGCTCAAGCAATCCTTAGTGGAACCAAAGGCTCGCAGTCTTGTATGTAGCTAGTAATATGGAAGGGTTGAAACTTCAACACCAAAATTTTCCTGCCCTGCCCTTACATTTAACAATGCCCCATCCCAAGACAAACTGTCACAAGGGAAGCGGTGGGAAAATTTTTCACTACTAGCAGGATAAGCAACACCAATAATAAATTTAAAAACCAGAAAAAAACATAAGAATAAACTTTTCAATAAATTGCTACCAAAAAAATTCAAAAAATAAAAAAAAACTCCAACCAACACATAAGAATCTCATTCAATGCTGCAAGTTTCCCCATAATTAACTAAGTACTTTTGAGGAAGTCTAAGCAAACTAGCATTAAGAGATAACCTAGATTTTGCTAACATTTTACTCTTAATTTATTTTTTCAAGGTTAACCAAGGATCAAGTACAAGATCAACTGTAAGTAACCCAAGATATCAAATATTTTCACTCAAAATTGCAATCGAAGTTCTATCTGTCGCAACATACATCCAAAAAGCTGATCTCTAATAATACAAAGAATACAGAAATGGTTTTTTGACTGCAAAAAGCACATAATTTCTCACCCCTGAAAAAAGATGTTGTCATTCTAGAAACAGTATCTGACTCTAACGAAGCCAATACCTGCAAATGCCCCTGAATTGGAATTTCCAAACGAAAATCTAGATGTCTCACTAAAATATCCTGCAGAATCAATAAGATATTCCAGGTAAATAAGTTAACACTTGGTGCTAAACTAACTGTTTCAGCTAGAAGCAAGTTCAAAACCGTCAGCAAGTATTAGGCTTGTGTCTGTTTGTTTGCTCTGCAAGGGGATGAATCTATAAATCTGCTTTTAAAGCTTTCTTAGAGTAATCTTATATAGCAAAAGATGAATAGTAAAAAATGGAAAATACATAACAATGAAATCCATTCATTTATACTTGATTTCATCACATATGCGCATAACAAAACTCACCTACCAGGCTACCACACACATTTGCCCAAAGCAACCGTAAATTCAGAACTTATATATCAAAACAGCAGTAATCAATTCCCAACCAGTGAATAGCAACAAAAGTGAATCATTTATCTTCCTTTAAGTAATCAATTCCAATTCATCAAGGACCCCATTACCATAATGATTCAAGAATCAACAAAATAATTACTTGAACTACCCCATGACGACTCTAGATCAGTTCACAATAAATCACCAGCACAAAGACAAGAAATCTTGGGACCTATAGAGATCCAACTACCATCATTATATAACAAGAAAAAGAAAACCATGTTCACTAACAGATTTGTATCAAATGCTAATCATCAAAATAAAAATGAAGCCTTTATACAATTCATGTCTAAACATACGAATCAGAACATAAAAATTCTTGTCCCTTGAGACATTAATCAAATGCAGTGAAAAAAAGAAGAAGTGGGTCTGGAGAATTACCTGAAAAAAGAGTTGATAGGATGAGAAAGAGGGATCTTTTAAGAATCAAAGTCCAAGAATCTTGAAGACAATGAAGCAAAGAAAAGCAAAAAAGATAAAGAGAAATAAGTAATCCACAAAAACAAAAAACTCTGTTGAGCCATGATTCCTTTTGCTCTTGACTTTGTTTATGTTTTGCTTCGGTTCATCATCTATTGATTCTAGTTTAGCCATTTTTGCATAAAGATTGAAGCTTTTTCTAGGGTTTCAAGATTGAATCTTGGGGATCTGAAAGTTTTTCTTTCTTTTTTTTTTTTACTTTGATTCGGTTAAAAGGGTCAGTTGTAGTAGTAACACCTAAAATGGTTGGTAGGTGTACTGTATCCCGCGCTTTTTCTTCCACGTAATCTACGCACCTCTTCTTTTCAATTTTATTTATTTCTGATTTTTTATTTTTTCACTAATTATACACTTTATTCTGAAAAAACATAATAATTTACTAAAACTAATGAAATTTTTTAGTTTTATCATAATTTTTAGTTATTTTAATATATGATAATGGACCAATTTGTTTGACCAACAAAAAATAAACCAAAAAAAAAAAAAAAATTCCTTGTCACACTTGTTAGCCAACCATATGCAACCTCACATATGTTCCTAGAGAACACGTTAAAGCTAATGTTACATATGCATTCATATTTGTTCTTTCTTGGTATTATATTACATTTCGATACATTTATAAGCCTGACTTGTACATGAATGAGGAGAGTAACAATATACACTGCTATATCAAATTACAAATTTCTGCTGATTTCCATATGCATATTGCCAAGGAAGTATATTCGGCTACGAGCAGCAGTAAGTTGGCTGCAGTTGATCAATCTATTGACAACAACAATATCATACCCTTCCCATTAGCTCGTAATCTTCAGAACCAGTTACTCCTGAAATATGACATCCAAACATGATTAAATTTGGAAAATTTGTCAATGCATGCACATAAACTCAGCGTGGTTGATAATTTTTTTCCTGCTTTGTTTTCTCTTCTCATATAGTTAAAAGATGCTGAGAATCAAGTGCAGCAATTTTCTTTCTGAATGAAGCAGACCAGGTATAAAATGGTATGTAAGGGTCAAGATGTTTCGATTCGATAGTGTTTCTTATAACATGTTCGTGATTACAACAAAATTTCTAGGCAACTGATCCAGAAGAAAGTATAGCTGTAGCACACCTCAGTACGATCACTCAAAGACTTGGAGGTTGTTTCTAGTGCTGCCTCAGAACTCCGAGATTCTGATTTTTCATTCGAGTAACTGCAAAAGAAAAGGAAAAAGAAGTAAACACCTTAGTCATTACCAAAAACTAGTGAAACAATTCAAGGCATTAGCAGATGTCACAAGCATTTGCAAGAACATGAAGTTGAGAAGCCTAGATATCATACTTTATTGCGATTCTTGTAAGAAATTTGATTCAAAACAGCAAGATTTGGTATCCAAAAATTGACAGGACAGAACATATGCATATATCAATGAAAAGAATTTAAGAAAAAAAATAGTTAAAACCAAATCTCAATAAACAGTTAATAATGCCTTCCAAACCCCACAAAATGTCAAAGAGATCAATCAATGACGAGGTTCCAATTATTGGCACTTGGCCCATAGAGTTGAAATATATCCTTTTGGGCAGTTATGCGTACAGAACTGATGACATTAGGCACTTACGTAGAGAGTATGGTAACCCAGATGAGCTCTACACAGTCTACCCAAAGAAGTCTTTGTTCAACAGGGATAACACCATACGTGATCAAGTGAGCAAACGGCCAAAGTTTCCATCCTGCCTGCCAAGAAAAATCAATAGAAGAGTTTGAAATCAGATACTACCTAGTGGAGGTCATATATAGTATAGTATCTTCAAGTATAAATGAACCTGAAATTACTTTCCAAAAAAAAAAAACCTGAAATTTAAGTACAATCAACATAAACTATAGACTTCAAAATGTCTTTTTTCCATCATTATTCTGTTTTCTTGTCAATCAAAGAGATCTTTTAAGAAACCTCAAAACAGGTAATATACTTCAATAGGAGTTTTATGTTTCATTTATTCATTCTAAACCAATAAATCTATGCATACATTTTCTCATAAAACAAAACCCCCCTATGATAATACAACCATATGAAATGCCATCGCTCATAATTTTTGCATGTAAATATAAAATTGACTTCTTACAGTCAACATAGGCCAAAATGTTGCTTTCAGCTCACTAAAAATATTTGCCGGAGAGTCAAAACGCAGGAAACCCAACATCACGTAATAGATGCTGTTCCAAATTGCTGCCCACACTGTTTGGTCAAAGGCAACTTTGGCAGGAACCACCCACCAATCTTCAAAAGGAAACAGAGCCTAGAAGTCAAAGTAAACAATTTCGGCTATCCATATAAATGAACAAACATAAAGAAAGCAAGCAAAATATGATCCACTTACCTCACAGAATTGGTAGTAGTAATGAGAAAGAGATCCATGAAGAGTAAACCCAACAAGGCCTGATCTAAACATGCGTGTCCGGTCAAACTCAAAAATCGGTTTTCCTTCATAGCACTGCACATTCAGAAGTATATGACTTTTTTTTTTTTTCTTTCAGAAGTATATGACTTGTGAAAGATGAAAAACAAGTAGAGAGCTTTAAGCCATTGATGAAGGAAAACAAGTTGAAAACGGAAAAAGAGATAAGCAGACTTACTTGTGCAATCCAATCTCCTATAGAGTAGACAACCCCACTAATAGCCATTTTAGCTAAAACGGGGTTTGATTTGAGAGCTTCTTCATATGCAATCCAATTGTGTTCAGGAACATACCTTAGTACCTCATAAAGGGTCCATCCCTGAGAATTGGATAACATTATAAGCTACAACTAGAATGATTCGAATATTCATTGTGATTGAAATTGAAATGAAATCATTTTTCAACCTAAATTTCAGGTCTTTTTCCTCACTATTCATCATTCATGCCATGGTTTTAGAAATGATTTATGATGATGCTTCATATCACGAAGGTTTCAAGCTACAAGTAGAATGATAACATTGTTCCTTGACCATTGAAATTGCAAAGAAGTAATCTTTGATCCTAAAGTTTAGTTTTTCCCCCTCACTATTCATAGTTCATCCTATAGCTTCAGAAGTAGCTTATATGCCAGTCTAAAAACCAATATTTCACAAAATCAGATTGAGACCATTAAACTTCCAAGATTAACAAATTCAACAAGAAATAAAATCAAAAATTGAACAATGAATGAAACAATCAAGGTTGAATTAAGAAGGCAAGTGTTAACAGTCATAAACTACTTATTCCCATGTCACAAACAAAAGCAAAAAGAAACCATAAAAAAAAAAAAAAAAAAAAGGACATAGCTTAAGTTTATAAACATCACTTACATGCCAATAATCATGATCAATAGTGAGCAACTTACTAACAGCAAAAGTCCCAAAACCCAAGACAATACTAGCATTAACTGCCCTAGTAATTAGCTTCTCTTTATAATCATCAACACCTTTTATCTTCTCTTCAAAAGAAGAAGATGGAAGGGCCTCAAGACCTTCAGAGCCATCAACAAATAAAGGG
>CATIWK010120082.1:0-14435 GCA_949634005.1 Mallotus japonicus
AAAAATTTTAAAAATAAGGATAACAGAAAAAAAAGGAATAAAAATAAAAAAGAAAATAAAAAAAATAATGAAGGAACAAAGAGAATACAAAAGGGGGGTAAAAACGGAAAAAAGAAATTAAAAATGGTACTCTTGAAAATAAAAAAGGCACTCATGTAATTAATGAAAAATGAGACATTTTGATGAAAACTGAAGCCCAAAACATATACATTTTTGTAGTTTTCCAAACTTTTACTGTCCATCTAAGGACACTTTGGTCATTTGGCATAATTTTCAAAAAAGTAAAAGCCAATCAACTGGACCACTATAAAAAGCACAGTCCTTTTTCTTTTACCCTACCTTTGATGAAGAATTATTTTCTCTTAGGGAAATGATTTGTGTCGCGAGTTGCGAAGCTATAGTGCGTCGCAACTCGCGACACATTTACCGTTTTACTTCTAGTTCAAAAAAAAATTTCATTAGATTATTAAAAAATAAATTACAGACTTCGGGTGTTTGAATCCTTACACGACAGGTTCACCCATGTGCAGCTTAGGTTTTAGATTCAAAAAATATATATATATTATTTTTTCATTTAATTATTAAAAAAATTTACAAGTTACGGGTGTTTAAATCCTTATACGACGGGTTCACCCGTGTGCAACTTAGATTTTAGATTTCTAAAAATAAAATAAATTTCATCAATATACGACGGGTTCACCCGTGGCAACCTAGGTTTTAGATTCAAATAAAAAATTTTAGATTCAAATAAAAATAATTAAATTTCAAAATAAAAATAATAAAATTGAAAAAATTAAAAGGGTAAAATGGGCATAAAGCCCATTCATGACATAGGATGCATGTCGCGAGTTGCAACATGTATCCCTGTCCTTTCTCTTATTATCTTTGGAGCTTCTCTCTCTAACTAATGCGACTTTCAACCATAAGCGATCTCTTTTTCAGCTGCACAAAAACTTCAGTCTTCAAGGTTTATTTCTTTCTCATTTAGCCTTAGCTTTTAGCTAAATCAATCTCTAATTTCGTGCTTAACTTCGATGTCCACCAGACTGAACTTCACTTTAATCATGGGCATGTTAATGAAAACTTTCTCAACTCATATCAATGCTGATACCGATCCCCTAACATGATTGGAAAGAGCGAACAACATAATCGACGCTTCAGTTGCTACTTCTAAGGCATTGATCAAATCCCATGAATACATCCCTATTCGATCATGGTCTAACACTTCCAATGATTACCTAGTGTGGTTAACCTGATTAGAGCCATTCTTTGGTCAAGTTTGGAAAGAAATTGGAATCTATAACTTGATTCAATTTACTAAAATCGAAATCCTAATCCACAAACCTCTTTTATCTGCTATGTCTCTCTTATGTTCTCGGTTTATAAATGCTTTTGGAGGCAAAGTTAGTCCTCGTCTTATAGCCAATTGTCAAAACTACAACATATCTTTCAAGAAAGATCATGTTGGTTACTCGACCTTCATTTCCTTAACATATCACCTTCCTCCTTTATTGGTTGTGTGATTTCATCACTTGTCCAAGTTCAATAAACATTATTAAAGAATTCCTGCCACTTGTTGTCACCTTAACTAGGGGTGTGCAAACCTTTCGAATTGACCGAACCAAAAACTGAACCGACCCTATTTGGTTCGGTTCGGTTCGGTCTACAAAAGTAGAGTTTTCTAATTTTTGAACCGAACCGAATTCTGGTTCGGTTCGATTTTCTACTAAAAAAATTCGGTTAACCGAATTGACCGAATTTTAATGATTTTTTATTTTTTTAATTTTTAAATATTATAATAATGTAATAAAAATTAAAAAATTTGATATTTTTGAAAAATTTTGATTGGTTAGGTTAGATTTGGTTTAGTTCGGTTCGGTTTTGATCCGGTTTAATTCGGTTCGATTTACTGTTGATTCGGTTCTGTTCGGTTCGATTTTAATTTTGATAAATTCGGTTCGGTCAAAAAATGTCCTAAAACCGACCGAACCGAGCGAATGCACACCCCTAACCTTAACTGATGATAGAAAGCTTGCCCTAGGACCTTTCAATCTAAGCCAACCCTACGGAGGCATGCACCCTCTTGTGACATGCAGCAAAAAAGGACTTCGGACACCTATTCAAATAATAGCCATTCAAATTTCATTAGATTTGAACTTAAGAAAAAAAAAAAGGAATGACCTAATTTTAGCTTAAATACGAAAAACTATACATTAGATTCTACAACTTTTATTTGCTTTTTTTATGTTCACTTTTATGCCTACTTTAGTCGATCATGATTTTTTTGCTTATCAGTACTAATTTGATTATTTTTTTAATATTAATTTGATATGATAAACGAAAAAATTGAATTTAAAATATTCAGTGAGATTTATCAGCTGTATAAGTGGTTGCATTTTGGGTCCCCAATGTACACCTATAATTGGTTTCAGTAACCAATATATTTTAATTTGATAATATTTTTCGGATAAATATTTGTACCAGAGGTTACCAAACTTTATATTAAATTTCATTTTGGTTTCATAAATTCAATATGTATCTTTTTGGTTATAAAATATTGATTTTAATTACACAGGGAAGTCACCCAAAATAATTCCAACTAATTTAGATAATATGACATTAAAATTGCCACAAGATAGTTTGTTGACCTTTGCATGATCAATCTCTAATTACCCATGGTTTTGACTTTAACAATTAATTTTTGTCTACTAATAAGTGTGTATTTTAGTTAGGTTTAAGACTAATTGGATGAAGTTATGGAGCTCAAAATGTGCTCAAAACATGAAGACAATAATGCTCACGAGTGGCATCATGATAGTGAGCATTCTCAAGAGCCAAAGGAGAGTTGAATTGATGTTATCTGAAGTGACAGAGACACTCACGAGCACAGTCACGGTTGTGACTGGAATCGTGAGCGTCACTGGTGTATCTTGGCAACTTTTATAATGGCTATTTCAGAGCTCCAACGGCTACGAAATCAGAGGTCACGATCGTGACACCTCCCCTAACGATTGTGAGCATCATTTTTCCTGCAAAAAGTGAAAGAAACAATAAATGAAGATAAAGGTTTGATGGGGACGAATATCAAAGCTCCAACAACCATATTTTGGTCCTTCCGCTATAAATACAAGCTCAATACATCATTTGAAGAGTTAGAGACTTTATGGGCAAAATTATCATGTAAAAGTCATTGAGCAAAATTTGTTTCTTTCTCAATTTTCTTTTGAATACTCTTTGGTTGTAAACATACTCTTGTTGAGTTTGTGTATACCCTTCTTTTGAGAGTTGGGTGAATGTTGGAGATAGAATTCTTTCATCTACTCATTCTTTGGCGTTGAAGAAGTGGGTAGTGACGTCGTTTCTCTTTGGGTTGTTGTTGATCCCTTGAAAAACAACTTGTTGTAAAGGTTTTGAATTAGCCTCGAAAACTCTTGTGAGAAGGTTTAAGTGTGAATCTTAAAAATACTTGGAAAAAAGGTTTAAGTGTGAGCCTACGAAACACTTGGTGAAAAGTTTTAAGTAAACCTAGAAAACTCATTGTTGTAAGGTTTGGTGTGAGCCACTGAAAATATCTAACTTTAAAATGAAAAGAATATATATATATATATATATAATTTTTAAAAATCTATTAGAACAATAGTGAATCATAAATTTAAAAGTTTATTGCATGTAAATTTAATTTTTAAAATATCATATCAACACCTTTTATTTAATTTTGATCAAATGATTTTACATTTAAATATCTTTTTCAAAATTAAAAATGGGATAAAATTGTCAAAATTCATAAACGTTTTGATTTTTTATGCCAATAGACCTTTATGGAATTTACAATATAAATGGTAAAATTGACATTTTACGGATACCATGTCAGCATTTTTGTTTGATTTTGTTCAAATGCTTATTTGTGCTAAAATTGCCAACGATTGATAAAATTGAGATATTTTTGCCAAAATTAAAAAGTTAGGATAAAATTACAAAATACCGCAAACATTTGGAATTTTATACCAATAGTCCTAAAAAATATTATTTTAAAGTGTATTTGATAAATTCTTATCAATGAAAAATTCAGTAATTGATTGGTATAAAATATAATTTAGTGTTTTTAGGAAAAAAAATACAGATAAATACCTATAGTTTTATGATTTTGTTATTATAAATTTTTTATGATATTTTTGTAACTTTGTGATATTATTTTATTATTAAAAATTTTTATGATATTTTAGTATATTGTGACTTTAATTTTTTAATATGTAATATTTATAATATTTTTTTAATAGAAGAAACTTTAAATTTTTATATTATTTTATAGTGATTTTAAATAGTAGAAATAATAGAGAAAGGTAAAAATATAAAGAAAAATTTTTCATATTTTTATTTCATAAAAAATTATGATCTCTATAAACAATGGCACTTTTATTAAATTAAAATTGAAATTGTGAGAAATTAATAAATATTTAAATTTAATTTTCATCATTAAAAGAGCAAAAATTATAAAATGCGATAAAGTTTTATTTAAGCGGTGTTAATATGATTATTAGGACTATTGAGAAATTTAATAAATATTTAAATTTAATATATATATATATAACACCACTTAAATAATAAAAAATTTACTATTGAGAAATTATTAAATTTATAAATGATTATCATTATAATAACTTTAAAAACTTATTACTCTTAATAATTTAAATTTTTTAAGTATTTCATAATAATTGAAAGTAGTTAAAAATATTTAACTTTATATATATGTGTCTATATATGTTGATTTTTCTATTACAATTCTGTTTCTAATTAGAAATAGTAATGGACTTATTCGGTTTCTAAATTAGAAACGATTTTTATGTTCTGTTTCAAATGTTAAGAGGCTAAATCAACATATTTAGAAATGAATTCCGTTTCTATTTTAGAAACAACAAAAAATCCGTTTTTAATTTAGAAATGGATTTTCATATTCGGTTTCTAATTAATTTGAGAAACGAATATGATAACAACAACAAGTGATCCGTTTCTAATTTAGAAATAGATTTTTGCATGTCATTTATAATTCAAAAACATATACTTATATTTCATTTTTAATTTTAAATTATTTTTTATTGTTTGCAATTTCTTAAAACATAAATTATTTAAATCAACTTGAGCAAACCATTATTCAATAATATTAACAATCCATCACTAATTTTCGATAAAAATTATAATTGCATATAAAGTATAATAATTCTACAAAGTATGAGTTTATACAACAAAGTTAAACATTTAAATAGTGTTCATGAAGTACAAGACAAATAGGAAAAAACTAAGTATAGCATCCAGAATGAACACCTAAAGTACATGAGACAAATAGAATATAAAATAAACCAAGTCTAGCATCCAAAAATAACACCGGAAGTATGAGATTAGTCTCAAGCCTTAGAGGAAGTAGAGAACTTTGCTTGCAGCTTCCTCATCTCTTGTTACATTAATCGCATTTGCTCCTGCAATTGTGTTTGTTGTTGCTGCAATAGTGCTTGCTGTGAAGCAACTGTCTCGCACAATGGACGAACCTCTTGCTCTAAAGCTTCTTGTTATGCTCGAGATGACGAGACTGAGCTAAAGCTAAAACATAAGTATAAATTAGATGACTCAGAGCCAAGCCCATACATACGTTGCTCTTTTAACCCTCCCGTAGCCTCCAAATATATATATATATATATATATATATATATTATCCATGCACAATGCCAGTTTTTGAGTTATCAAATTAATTTTTGCCTAGGGCCAAAAGTACCCTTAGATCGGTCCTACCCGAAAAATATATTTTTTTTTATTTTTTAAATATGAGAAAGAAAAAAATATGATTCAAAAAGTTAAAAGTACCTCAATCATTTCGAAGAATTTGTTAGTCGATCATAGACATTGAGACTTAATGAGATTCGTATAATTGACCTTTAGTAGCATCAAATGAGTGACTCTCTGGAGGTGGATCTGATTTGTTCGGAGATAACACAAGATATTAGTATGATTATGTATCTGAACAGAAATGGGTCTCTCTATGTGGAAAGGAATTTTGGCCCTCCTATAATTTCAATAGCTACAACTTCGGCTAACTTTAACAATTGAACACACCTCATCATACATTCAACACAGAATTAATATAAAAAATTTAGGGATAAGTACAATTTGGATTCTTGTGGGTTTACCTTTTGGTAAAATTAGTACTGTGGTTTTTTTCGACATTTAAGTATCTTATGTTTCACATTTTTACACTTTAGTACCCTTTTAACTAATATCATCATTATTTTATGAGAAAACATTAATATAATATTAAACTTCAATGATAAATTTGTTTTATATATGATTTATGATCAATCTAACAAATTGGCTATTTTTAAAAATGTTGTAAGTTTATTTCAAAAATTATTTCTTTTTATTCATAATTAAATTAAATATACATCTAAATTTGATTTTTTGTGAGTTTATTGTAGTTAGTTGAATGATATTTTACTCATGATATGATTTTAGTATTTAAAATGCATATTATTTTTATATTAAGCATACATTTTAAACAATATTTGTTAGAAGGGTACTAAAATGTAAAAAAAAAAAAAAAAAGTAACACATGGTATTTAAATGTTGAAAAAAAATCACAAGACTAATTTTGCCTAAAGCCAAAACCAAAAGGATAAAAATTGTACTTATCCCAAAAATTTATATTTCTAAACTGAATAAGTAGATATATATATATATATATATATATATATATAGCAACTGTTGTTTGATAGGCTCAAGAAGTCTGATAGCAATATCAAGATTATTATTTGCCTAATGAGCAAGCTCTTGTGGGTGCCTAATCATCCCAAACAGCCCCCATGTTCTTGTATTCACATCGAAAGTTCCAGCAGCATGCAATCTGCACTATTAATTTAAATCCTCTCAAAACTTAGTTAATTAAAGTCAATATTTACATACACGTCGAAGTAGAGTGAGTAAGAAATGTAATACTAATCTAAGCGAATAATTTAATGTCAAAAAAATTTAATCCAATATATATAAGAAAGAGAAAAAAATTAATCAAATATAATTAAGAGGAAAAGAATTTAATAAAAAAAATGAGAATTTCTCTATGTTAAATAGAAGAGAAGGGAGTGTTTTTGATGAAATAAGAGTGGGATGTTATAAGTGGAATGGAAAACAAAGTTTTTGCTAGAGTAAACGAGGGAGTGTTTTGTCCCCTCAGTCTTGGCCTGTTAGTAAGAGTGGTGGCGTACATTATGGTGGGTCTCGGGTTCGAGACTCACCTCCCCCCTCCCCTTTGGTTAAAAAATAAAAATAATAGGTGGGTTTTAGGAGACATATAAATATATCCAAAGGGGGTCAGCAGATTTCTACAGAAATAAAAATATAATACTAATATATAAGGAATCTATATATAATGTTAATTTATGTATAATGTATATTTTTAACTTCTAAAACGAGTGTATGTTATTCCTAAAAAAAGAGTGTATGTCAAATAGGAATAAATAGAAAGCAAATAAGGGTTTTTTTAAAAAATATTATGAATTTTAATAATTTAACACATAAGTTTTTATGGGTGAATGCTAAAATATGAGATGAGACACTTATAAAATTTTGAGCTTAATGATTTTGGAGTTTAGCATTTAATATATATTGAGTTCTAAATTTATTTTACAACTTGTCTATTTTTTTTTATTTTAATTGGATAATTTACTAACACCCTCCTGAGGTTTATTCTAACTCGCTATTTTCGTCCCTGTATTTTTAAAAGTTAATTAGTTTCCCCTCCAATTTTAGCACCATATACTATTTTCCCTTACCGTTAAAAAAGCCATTAGTTAATATAAAAGGACTTTCTTACCCTTATTATATCCTTAAATTTATCAAATTGGATGAAAGTGTATTTCATCACCCAATGATATTTACTGACAAAATATATTTTATTTTGTACAAAAAAAAAAATAATGATAGAATACACCTATCTTTTTTATCTATATTATTAATAAATATTAATATATAATTACAATAAAATATTTTGAACAGCCATAGCGAATAATTAATAAGATTAGTTACCAAATTTGAGTGGAAATCTATAAGTTAATTAAAACGAATCCAACATTCAAAAATAAAAGGACAAATTCCACCAAAATCAGCCTCTACAGCTGCTTCATCTTCTTTGGCCACATTCAGGAATAACTTCCTCGTCTTTCACGTCGACCGGAGCAACAGCTCCCTCAACGACGACCTGTGCAACATTCAAGCTAACATATGTTGGTCGAAGTTGTCGCTGACCTGTGCTCGTCGCTGTTCTTCGTTGATCTATGTTCTGACGATGATAGCTCAAGCAGCTTTTCGTCCTTGGAACTTCAGCTCCCTTGGAGGCGACGATTCCGATCGCGATCTACTAGCCTTCTTGTCCAGCTTAGTTTCAGTAGCGGTGGCAGTGGATTGGTGGTGCTGGCTTTTTGTTTGTTTGTTTATTTGTTTATTTGTTGTTATTGTTGATTATTGTCAATCTTTTTGAATTGGTGGTGGTGGATTTGTGACAGTGGTGGTGGCATATGTGGTGGCAGCGGTGGATGGCTTCTTATGGATGGGTGTGTGAAGAAGAGGGTATGAGTGAGGAAGATAGAAATTTCAGGGAGCTAAAAGATAGTTTTCTCTTAAAAATTTTACAATTTAGCCGCCAAACTATTATATACATGTTGATGAGTCTAAATTCTTAATCAATCAAGGGTAATTTTGAAATTTTATACAATTATTGACACTTTAACCACTGTTTATTCTTTGGACTAAAAAAATATTTTAAAATTTTTGACGGAAGGAGAAATAGTTAACGGAATCAAATCAAGAAAGTATTTAATTAAATTTTAAAAATGCAAGATGAAGTAGTTGGTTAGGACAAATCTTAGGAGGTGTTAGTAAATCACCCATTTTAATTTTAATGCTCATTTACAGATTCAAGAAAAAAAAAACTACTATGAAATTTTGATTTAAACTAACAATCTTGTTAGATATTTTCGTAGGATTTTGTATAGTTTACAAAAAAAAAAAAAAAAAAAAAAGTGGTCTCGAAAGAGAGTTGTAAGTGCTCTCTAGGTCTTTCAATAAACCTAGCAGAGATTTTATTCTAGTCTCAAATTCCAGCCTGCTTTCTATCAAAGCTCTTGTTCATCTCACATGCAGTAAAGCGAAGCATGGAAACTCAACACAGTTTTGTATCAACGAAGTATCAGAGGTGACTACAAATCAATCTCTTTAGAACTAACCAACACTCCTGAAACAACTCGACATCGATAGCATGAAACACTGGTAGGAAAGATCATGTCAACCAAAAAGTTTTTGGTTGCCATTGTATCTCAAGATATCGCGCAAATCTGGACTACTCCAAATCCTGTCTAGGTAAAAGACTTAACTAGAAACAATATTTTTCCTTTTAAGTTTAAAACTGTGCAAGAAAAAGATCGAGTGAAGAGTGGTAGACCTTGGGCTATACACAGAAATCTAATAGTTTTAAAAGATTGGGAGCTTGATCTCACTGAGGATGAACTGGAGTTTAACCATGAGAACTTCTGGGTTCACATCCATGGCTTGCCTCTCTCTCAAATGACTAAGGAAAATGCAGAAGTTATTGCAAACAAAGTTTTCGTTGGGTTGGCTACAACTGATAATGCAGTTTGTGTGGATGAAGAATGGGAACCTGTATTAAGGATGAAAGTTAAGGTTTATCTCAGGAAGTCTCTTCCAAAAGAATTCATCAACTGTAGAGACAACAAAAAATAGCAAGTCTTTATCCAATATAAATGCCTCCCCTCTTTATGTTCACTTTGTGGTTTGTTTGATCATTATACAAGCAATTGCTATAATGTCACTACCATGGAAGATCGAACTCATATAGTGAACAACATTTTGGATTACGGTCCTTGGATTAGGACAATTCCTGTAAGGAGGCCGGGGCTCGGTGGTAATCCGTATTGGAATGAGGATGCAGGTTACCATTTAACTCAAGCTTACATACTTAAACCGATGGTTAAGGAAATAAACTGTCTACAGCTGGAAAATAAAACAGTAGGTAATCTCAAGGACAGTGGTTTTGCGAACTCAATGCCAAGCATGCAAAAGGAGATAACTCTCTCAATCTTCAAAAAGTTGACAATAGGTAGTGACTTTATCTCAAAGAGGACTGATAATACTACTAAAAAAGACTCAAAAAGCTTACCAACTAAGCTTAAAGAGGTAAGGGAAGAAGATATCTCTGATTTGGTTCTGTCTCCTCAGTGTGGGAGAGTAGGATTTCTGACAGTAGCAGAAAGTAAGGCTACAACATATGAATCAGACCCAAGGCCTAAAAGAGCAAGATAAGAACAAGATCTCCATCTGATTATGGATCAACTTTTGGGCTCATATGGGGCTGCTAGAGACAACGGGAAGGCTAGCCGACCAGTTAACAAAGAAATAGCAAAAAAAGAAATACAATTTTAAAAACCTAGCGCGAGCCCAATCCACCAAACCTCTTAGCATCGGTAAGGGAAGTTTAGCAAAGGACCAAGAAAACAAGATAACTGCAGCTCTTCTAGCCCTTGTGTTTCGCGAAGCTGCCGTCGACTCCCAAAGTGAAGGGCTTCCCCTGTGAGAGTTTGTTTAGCTCTTCCTGCTACATATTCCTTTTTGTGTATTCGTCCTAGTTTCTATTGTTTATAGCTTCTTTAGGTTTGTAGTTGTTGTTTATTTGCTCTGTTTCTCTTTTTTAAAAAAGAAAGCCTTAGTCTCTAATGAAACTAGATTTATCATGTTTGTCTGAATTTCATCTAAAGACTGTATAGTGGTCGCTAATCCTAAGTTACCCCTCTTGGCTTGGAGTCGTGCACTCATGATTCCTTATTTTGGTCTGGAGTTCCTTCGTGAACTCATGTTATGTTCTTTTACCTTTGGGCTTTCTGCAATTTATATTTACTTACTTTTAAAAAAAAACTAACAATCTTGTTTCATCATGTTTCTACCACCACATCCAGTTGTTGATAAACAAATATGGTATGAAGCTCATAAATTGGCACTAGTAAAAAAAAAGTTATCCTTCTTTTTGTTAGATTTTTGTTTTTTGAATTCAGGACTAGTAATTTACGATAAGATTCATTTAAATAACATAGGAAAAAGTGCAAAAAAATATCCTGTGGCTTCAACCCCAATTAACTTTCACCTTGTGGTTTTAACCCTAATAAACTAGTACCATGAGTTTCATTCCGTTAGCAAATAACTGTAAATCAGCTAACACCATTTAATTTGCCGATGTGACAAAGGGTAAAAAGGTTTGTCCACTTAAATTTATTATTTTAATTAAAAAAACATAACAAATTTTTACCAAAGAAAAATATAACAACTTTTGACAAAAAAAAAAACATAACAATTATTCATTTTCTTTAACAAAATCATTATCACCGTCCAACACCACCTCAAGCACCACTACCCATCTCCACCTCAAGTCTCAATCACCATTACCCATTGTCAATAATAGCAGTCACCACCATCACCAACTAGTCACTGCCATAGGCACCTCACTAATACCATCATCAATATCACCCATCAATACAACTTAACACCACTAAAACCTGAAACCATCACCACCACCGAAAACCATCAAGCTTGTTGTCTGCTTGTGCTGAGCTTGGTGCTTTGGCCTTGGGCAAAAGAGTCCCATGCATATATGGTTAAAGTTTGCTTGAATGAGATTAGATCATAAGGGGAAAAAAAATAAAACTAAAACCTTTTCATCTGAGTTTAACATCACTACTTTGGAACTACCTTCCATCCATAAAAGCCGAAGCATCAACAAAAAATATAGCTAAAAATCTTTTAAATCTTCACTTCTTTCCCACATTTTCTGGGAAACCAACTAGTGAAATTAATCTACTGTAGCAGGACAAAAATGAAAAAAGGTGACAAAACCTTTTCGAATGGTTATAATCTCGCTACTTTAAACCTCAAATTCCATCTATGATAAACTAAATAATCACAAAACACAGCTAAAAAATTTTTCTTTAACCACTTTCCCATATTTTCTCAGCAACCAAACAGAAAAAAAATAAGACATAAAGCCCCTTTTCGATCAAATAAAGAATCACATTACACAAATCAATGGTCTCAAAATCAGAAAAAGAAAATAAAAAAACAAAAAAAAAATCAAAATCTTGACTTTGTAAAAGAAATTCCCAGAAATAGCCATAGCAAATCCACACCTGCCGCTAGAAACATCTTTCTAAGAATACCCATTAAACCTAACAGCAACCGGCAATAAAATTGGCGACCTTTGCAGTAAAGCACCGGGAAGATATCCCCATATAAAGACCAACTTCTCCTTCACCATTTCATCCATGTTCACATCACTTCCTTCTCCATTCATTTCTTGCGATCCAAACAAACCATAAAGAAAACGAAGAGGAAAAAGAAAAAAGAAAAAAATAGAGAGAAACAGAGGACTCTTTGTGTAGTGTTGTTCGCTTGGTGTTTGGTAAGATGGAAAGTAAAGGAAAATAATAAAAGGAAAAATCTTTATTTTTGTCACCGCCCATTATAAGGCCATGTTTGTGGGTGTGTGTGAGAAATAAAAAATGAGGTGAAATTTAGGATATAATTATAGATAAAACCCTCTGCCACATTTTGTCTTTGCTTGCCACGTTGGAAAAATGCTATGTGATGAGATGATAATACCCTCTACCATTCAACAAATTTAACGGTGTTAGCTGATTTGCTGTGATTTGCTAACAAAATGAAACTCAGGGTACTAGTTTGTTAGGGTTAAAACCACATGGTGGAAGTTGATTAGGGTTGAAACCACGGGGTATTTTTTTGTACTTTTTCCAATAACATAATATAGTAAAAATTTAAACAGATTTGGGTTTTATATGAATAAGTTTAGATCATAAATGTGTCAATCCGTTTGAAACACAAATAAAATCATATTTAAATGGATTGAAGATGTTTAACATGTTTATTAATTGAGTTAGTATGTTAAAATATATCATACCATACATTAAGATAATAACATGTTGTTTACCGCAAGTGCATAGGTCGAACAAGTAATGAAGTAGTGAGTAGAGTGTCGTGTCCCACGAGGATTGGTACTAATGCACCTATTAATCTAAAAATGTTTATGTTTAAAGCTAAATAAATTGATTTAGTTGAAATAAACATTAACTTGAACCAACAATTAATCTAATGGATTTAAAGATTGCTAACATATTAATCAAAATAATCAAAGGAACGAATAATGGTAAAAGCATGCTATTGAGATACTAAGAACCACATTTTTCATTAAGTTAACTTGATGTTTTTATTAGCTTCTTGATACATATCTCAGGTTTATCAAATAACCATTAAGAGCCCTCTCTCGAGTGATACTCTTAACTCAAACATGCATATGAATCAAATAAACTCAAAGCCATAACTTAACTCTCATCATCACTATGACAGTAGCTAAAATCAATCATACATGACATTAAGCAAAACCCATAAGAGAGACATATTATATTAAGCTTTCTCAAGTCTTTAAACAAATCTAATAAGTATTTGAGGGTCTATTAAATCTACCAATTCTCATTGCATAGATCTAAACTAGAGCTATATCTGGCCAAAACATAGCATTCAATCAAAACAAAAATTACAAACATCATCTTACCATTAAATCAAATGGGTCTCATTATCCCAACAACATAAGTAAATCTAGCCACACATGGCTATAATGTTCAGCATCCTCTAAATAGAAACAACTAAACTCAACATTTAACAATTAATAATACAAGAGAAAGGCAAGAAGAATTGTTATCAGAAGCTTTAAATCTGCAGAAAATGCTTTCTTTCTTCCTCATTTCTCTCTTTAATTGTTAGACTTCTTCCCTCTAGAATGATCCAAAATGAATATAGCTATTAGATAGATCCCCCCTGTGTGTGTATTCTTGCCCTTTTATAGCTTTGCCTTTTCGTCCTTTCAGCACCCCACGTTTTTTTCTTTTTGCAAGTCTACATCAGCAGCAAGCACACTGGAAGCATGACACCTGTGATCACGCTCTGAAACCGTGCTCGCAACAGTAGCTTTGGCTGGCAAGAAACAGCGATCGCGCAAAAAGTCACTCTCGCAAAAGGCTCGACATCTCTAGGCTCTGGCATTTGGCACACCCAGGATAGTGAAGGGCTTTGCTGCAACTCTGTTCTTCTTTCTTTCTTTTTTCTCTTCATCTCACTCAATTAAGCTCCTAAACTTGCTTCTCCCTATCAAAACAAAGAAAAATCAAAAGTACCTTTATCTATATGCTTACCTATACTAAATGCAATTAAAATCATGCAAATGAATGCAAATTAATGTCCTAAAACTATGCATAATTTGACACAAACAATGCTCAAGTTTGTACGCATTTGGATATTATGTATATTTCTGAGACACTAGACAAATA